>PITA01029143.1:0-18320 GCA_004023965.1 Spilogale gracilis | reverse complement strand
ATTCCTTAAAAAATTAAAGATAGAGCTACCCTATGACCCTGCAATTGCACTACTGGGCATTTACCCCAGAGATACGGAAGTAGTGAAAAGAAGGGCCATGTGCACCCCAATGTTCATCGCAGCAATGGCCACAATCGCCAAACTGTGGAAAGAGCCAAGGTGCCCATCAACAGATGAATGGATAAAGAAGATGTGGTACGTATATACAATGGAGTACTTTGCCTCCGTCAGAAAGGATGAATACCCAACTTTTGTAGCAACATGGACTGGACTGGAAGAGATTATGCTGAGTGAAATAAGCCAAGAAGAGAAAGTCAAGTATCGCATGGTCTCACTTACTTGCGGTGCCTGAGGGGCAAACTGGAGGACAGTGGCAGAAGGAAAGCAAATGGGAACTGGGGTAATCTAGGGAGGGAAATGAAACAACAGAGATTTTGAACACAGAAACAAACTGAAGGACTTGGAGGGAGGGGGGCGGAGGGATGGGAGAGCCTGGTGGTGGGTACTGGGGACACCTAAAGCGTGGAGCACTGGGTGTGGGGAATGGGGAATGAATCTTGAAACACTGGAAAAAAAATTTTAGTAACAATAAAAAAATAAAAATAAAATAAAATAAAATTAAATTAAATTAAATTAAATTAAATTAAAAGATGAACTAGGACAAAGTACCCAACCATACCAATCAGGAGTCTGTTTAATAGAGGGCGTAAATGACCATCCCAGACATGCCGAGGAGGAAGTTTGGACAGAAGGAAAGTTCTCAGCACACTGAGTCAGGGCTAACAGTGAGTCTCAGAAATGCCACCGCCACACTCTGCTGCCTCAGAGCAAAGGCTCAACCAGGACTCATGAGACCTATGAGAAGGATTAAAAGTTGAGACTCTAGAAGCCAGAGGATGGGGGCTGGATCTTGGTTTCTTCCTGCCAGCTGGGACCCTGGCACTTTGGGTGAACACCTTCCTCAGCCTGAGCCTTAGGGTGTTCATCTGTAAAACAAAGACAGGTGTGGTGCCTTCCTCACAGAATCCAGGTGGTGAACAGGCCACGTAAAAATAGGCCCCAACGGTGTTTAGGGTGGCAGGCAGCATGCAGGTGCCCTCCACCGTTGGAGGTCGTCACTGCTATCAACACGAATAGAGAGGATAAGGGGGAGAGGGGAAGGATCATTTGGGAAGGCAAATGAGTTCAACGGCTCCGTCCATTACTGAGACTAAATAACAACCTGTCTCTCTAGTACTTGAAAAAAGCAACACCCCCCCAAACTGTAGCAGAGCGGTACTGAACAAAATTCACTGGCATAAATGACACCAGGGTCTTGGATGCATTGCCTAAGGAAGAGATTATTTGCTGCTGAACCTTCAAACCAGATGGTTATAAATGAGAGTTAGTGCATGGGCATTACTTAATGACTACATTTCTTTAACTAAAAATCTAATTTTATTATGGTATAAATCACACTTTCTTGAAGTAGGGAATTAATTTTAGATTTTTCATTCACTGTTCATAACCTTTCCATGAATTTGACAGCCAAATCATTTTAAATGTCATTTAACCAATACAATACAACAGCTTTATTCCTCATTGTACCCTTCCCGAATCCATTATCTTCCACTATAATGGAGGAGAACTTAAGTAAAAAATTACCATTCCATAAAGCTGTATTTTACTGTGCAGTTCAACTGCATAATCTTTATTTTTGAATCAATATAATGTGAGTGCTGAGTAATATTTTTCATAATCCAGAAATCTATTACAGATTCTCAGCTCCCAAAAAGTAGTTTGAGAGCAGCTCCAACAGTATAAATGAGGATCCTCAGATTCCATCCCTGGATCCCTGTCACATCCATCGTAGGCCGTGCCCCGGGATCTCAGGCTGTGTCGGACTCAGGAAAAGGCTGGTGGAACACATCCACAGACCAAAGGCACCTCTCCTCAGCCATGCGGCCAGCTGTCCTTGCTTAGCAGAGAGCCTCAGACTGTCACTCAGAATATGAATGGGATTTGGTGGCTTCTGGGAAAATGTTGTCTCTGCGGAAGATGGAGACCAAGAAGAGGATGACATGGAAGCACCAAGCTGAGTGGAGCTCAGCACAGCCAGGTCCTCACACACAAAGCACATGTGGAACTGGGGCAGACATGGCCCAGCCCACGGAGTTGGCCAGCTGCTGGCCCTCTGCCCACGACCGTGTCCTGACAGTGAGCCCAGGACACACAGTGTCTCAGGCCAGCATCACAGGAGCAGAAGCCCCTGCATCAGAGCTCCTCAGGCCCCAAATGCCGGAAGAAGCTACACACGAAAGTCTACAATGCTTGATTTATAAACCACTTGGTACAGCTAAGATCAAAGCCTTGCTAACATTCAGCACTCATCATTATTGAAATCCTGACATCTAAAATCTAAATTTTTCATATCAGAGATGCTCTTAAAACTAATGTTTCTTTAACAACCTTTCTTACAGTTTTTCATTTATTCATTTGAATTTTAAGAACTTTAATCACTTTCATTTTTGCTAGCAAGACACCATTCTGCAATTAAAGTCTTCACTTGGACTGACAAAATACAGCCAACTGAAGTGATGCCTTAGGTAGCATGTACGCCGTTACTGGCTCCCATTTACTGAGCACAAATCAACCACTTTGTACGCTTTATCTCATTTATATGGCTCTGTTAAAGGCAGGAGGAAAACGGTTGCATTGTTAGATTTCCCAGCACATCATGTCTGGATCTTCAAAGCCAGATGACAAGAGGATTAGGGGATTAACCCTAAACTCAAGGGCTACTTTGAAAGCCATGCTGAATTACCCAGCAAACAATAGGATTTTGGGGGGTCAGGGGGTGGGATAACCTGAACATCTGCTGCCCCCCATGGTCATGTGGAACCCATGGCAGGTGCTCAAGAAAATCTCTAAAGAAGGAAGTCGGGGTCTTGAGAAATACCACTTAGTGGAGGGGTCAGAGCTCATCTCTGAATCTTGGATAGAATGGAATCACATGCCCAGGAGCCGTACAGGGTAAAAAGATATGCATCCTCTAGCACACTGTCTTAATGCCCTCAAGGTGTGTTAAAGGGGGCAGAGGCACAGTCAGCAGCACTTGGCCTCAATTAACGTTTAAGGAGCTAAGGAAACTGGGCACAAGGCATGGGCCCTTCTACCTTCAGCCAGCCCTGCCTGCATGCTATCTTATCAGGGGAGGCCTCACTTGCCCTTCTAAGGAGACCAAGAAAGGGAA
The DNA here is from genome assembly GCA_004023965.1 of Spilogale gracilis. Taxonomy (NCBI): domain Eukaryota; kingdom Metazoa; phylum Chordata; class Mammalia; order Carnivora; family Mephitidae; genus Spilogale; species Spilogale gracilis. The sequence continues at coordinate 15,088 of PITA01029143.1, read as the reverse complement.
GGGTAGATCTGGGCATGGCCACACAGGCAAAGGAAGTGACCTTCTCCAACACTCTGGGGGTGAACCATGGGGATACACTTAGCAAGCTCTGGGTCCTCTTTATGTCCTATCTAATAAAAACTGATCAGTGTAAGAAAATTGGTGTTTACACAGGAATATAGAGTTTATAAAGACAGAAGGCAGAGACCATGTATGGATGATTTTGAAAAAATATCAAAGAAATCTCTGTATAATTAAGGTACAAGACATTTGTTTTTTTAAAAAAAAAGCATCATTATGAACCTGCAAATAGTTTCTGTGGCACACTTATGAAGAAACATCAATTTGATTATGTCCACAAGGGACAATGTGAAACAAGACCCTCACAGCCTGTAGAAGGTCTGAGTGACCTGATTTTATTAGTAACGGCTCCACCAGCTGCAGCCTTGAGGGAGCCACCAGATCCTTCCACTCCAGTTTACCCATCTGTAAAATGGGAGACCAGACAGGCCAATCACGATCAATTAGGGGACGTCTCAGAACCAGGGGCTGAGTCTAACAGCTAGTTCAGCCCAGTGCTTTCTGATGAGGAGCAGAGAGTGACCAGTACAGGAGAAAGCTAAGCTACTCTGAAGAGAAAAGGTACTGATAGTGATTATGAGACATCAGATAGAAAATCGAGTATGCGGATATTTCCCAGGCCTTCAGAAATTAAGATAACTTAGATGGTCATTTTCTTGGTTTTGTAAGTAAGGCATGAATAGAATATTATATGAGGATTTAGGGATTTTAAATTCTAGGTATTAAAGCTATGTGTCAAAGGTTATTCATGTACAATTAAAAAAGAGAAGTTGGCTCTGAGTTTAAGGCTGTCTTCTCTGGCAAATCCACCAAAGTGACAATACAAGTAAACACAAAATCGCATCTGAAGGAGTAAATGTCAATGACTCATCAATCAGTCCACCTTGTTCAACACTGTCAGCTGCACAAGATCACGAGACCAACAAGGAAAGAGGGGCACTTTCCAGTTTTTTTCTGACAACCCAACAAATGAAAAACTAATTAACTTTAGAAAGTAATCCACATATCTGCCTCAGAACAAGCAACCACGGTATGCCAGACCACCCTAAGAGCTAGCAGCATGGGGCTCTAACTCGGCACCTGAGGGCGCGCCTCTTTAACAGCTGTTGTCATCTCCGGGGACACCAGCCTGCTTGCCAGAGCCCAGCCCCTTATGTGCAGAGCTAGTTAACCGCCAAGCAATAGTCATGCCAGACTGCCATTTCTAGAGCAACATCTGTCTCCCCCGACCATCCACACTCATTCATCTCTCACCACAGCACGGAGCCTGGCATATTATAGACCTTAAACACATTTACTGTAAGAATGGAATCAGATTATTTCAAGATGTCCTGGTAAGAAATGGGGGGGGGGGTCTCCATGAGGGTCAGGGAGCTCATCAGTTGTCATGGAAGTCCGATTTCTATACTTTTCCCTTTTCAGATAACTTTCCATGGAAACAGGGACACCCTTGGATGCCTTCCTCAATCTGAGAGGCTTCATGTCCACTAATTGTCCAACCAAATAAGTAAAATCAGAAATGAAGAAATAACAAGTGGCACCACAGAAATAGAAACAATTATGAGAGAATATTATGAAAAATTATATATCAACAAATTGGACAACCTAGAAGAAATGGATAAATTCCTAGCAACATATAACCTACCAAACTAAAGCAGGAATAAATATACAATTATTATATACAAGAAATATACAATTAACTGACCAGTTACCAGCAATGAAATTGAATCAGTAATTAAAAAGGAAAAAATTCCCAACAAGCAAGGGTCCAGGATCATATGGCTTCAAGGTGAATTCTACCAAACATTTAACAAAGAGTTAATATGTATTCTTCTCAAAGTACTCTAGAAAATTCAAAAGGAGGAAAACTTCCAAATTCATTCTATGAGGCCAGTATTACCCTGATACCAAAACCAGATAAAGTTACCAAGGACAATACCCCCGATGAACACAGATGCAAAAATTCTCAACAAAATATGAGTAAACTGAATTCAACAATACATTTAAAAAATCATTCACCATGATCACATGGGATTTATTCCTCAGATGCAAGGGTGATTCAATATTCACAAATCAATCAGCATGATACATCAAGAAGAGAAAGGATGAAAACCATGTGATCATTTCAATAGATGCAGAAAAAGCATGACAACATCCATTCATGATAAAAACCCTCAACAAAGTAGTTAATAGGGAATATAATTCAACATAATAAAGACTGTATATGACAAACCCACAACCAACATCATACTCGATGGTGAAAAGCTGAGAGCTTTTCTTCCAAGACTGGAAATGAGACAAGGATGTCTACTCTCACTATTTTTATACAGCACAGTACTCAAGTCTTAGCCACAGCAATCAGAGAAGATAAAGAAATAAAAGGAATCTAAATCAGTAAGGAAGAAGGAAAACTTTCACTATTTGCTCATGACACGATACTATATATAGAAAACCCTACAGACTCCACCAAAATACTACTAGAACTGATAAATGAATTCAGTAAGGCCACAGGACACAAAATCAATGTACAGAAACCAGTCACATTTCTATACATTAATAGTGAAGCATCAGAGTGAAATGAAGAATCCCATATACAAATCCACCAAACAGTAAAATTTAATCAAGGAGGTGAAAGACCTGCTCTGTGAAAACTATTTTAAAAAACAGAAACAAGGGACGCCTGGGTGGCTCAGTTGGTTAAGCAACTGCCTTCGGCTCAGGTCATGATCCTGGAGACCCGGGATCAAGTCCCACATCGGGCTCCCTGCTTATCGGGAATCCTGCTTCTCCCTCTCTCACTCCCCCTGCTTGTCTTCCCTCTCTGGCTGTGTTTCTCTCTGTCAAATAAATAAAATCTTAAAAAAACAAAACAAAACAAAACAAACAAAAAAACAGAAACAAAAAAATAACCTATGCCTAGAAAATAAAAAGAGAAAAAAGGAAAAAAGGCTGTCTCCCCTTACCCCCAGCACAGTCCTCAGGTCTCTCTTTTTTAACGTGGAGCATGGAGGGAGGGGTGTCAGAGACAGGCTCTAACATGAAGGTGCAAAAAGTTCCAGAGCCACAGTAAGCCTGGGGATGAGTGACAAGGGGGGAAATGGGGCCTGGAGGCCATCCTGGGTGGTATGGGATAGGAATCAGGTTGAATATCCCCATAGTGGCAGATCTCTAAGGATGGGCAAAGTTCTTGCCCTCGAAGGGACAGAGAAGCTCCCTTGATCTCAGCATCCCCACCAGAATCTCTCCTCCGACCTTCCTACTGGCCAGTGGGCCCTCCACCCTCCTGGCATCACCTGCACTCTCTTCACCTCTCTTTCCTCATTCCCAGCCTCCAAGGGAAGCCTTATCCGGCTATCTCTACCACCGTGAGTCCCCCCAGAACACTCAGCTCCTCACCCAGGGCTCTTGGCAATATTCCTGATGGTCTTGTGACATTTATTCACACCTTCATTCCTTCATGTATTCATTCCTTCTATAACTATTTACTGCCCTGGGGCTACAGCAGCACCAAGATAGGGACAGTCTCTATCCCCATGAAACCTACGATCTGATGTGGAGAGACAGACAACAAGCAAATGAAATTTACAGAACGTGTCAGGGTAAGAAGCACCATGGTCACAAATAAAATGGGGGTGGGAGGGTGGAGAATCATGGTAAAAGGGCTGGTCAGGGAGGGGCCCCCTTTCTCAAGGGGTGGTACTATAGTGGAGACTAATCCCTTCAGAACCTGATCTTACCTACTCAGGATCTCTCCGTCATCCTTTCTGACAAAGAAGCCAGCCCGACTCTGCATCACTTCCCTGCTCCATAGCTGAAACCTCAGCAGTCAGAAGTGGAAGCATTTGTCCCAGAAATGGTAGTGAGCGTCACAAAGGCAGCCTGTGTGTGCTGACCCGGCTCCTTTAACCTTCAGAGACCCCCGGGAGGAGCCTCTCTGATTCCTGATTCCTCTGCACTCCCACGATCTTCCACCACCATTCCCTCCACTCAGTACTTGCTGATTTTTGATTGCTGTCTGAACAAATAATTGGCTAGGGCTCCCAGGGGTATCTGCTTTTGTATAGGGAGATAAATCTCCAAACACACTTTGATTAGAAGGCACTTTCACTGTACCACTATAAAACTTATATTAAAAATGGAACTTAGAGTAGTTTAAATTAAATGAGTTATATATAATTAAAAAGCCTTTAAGGCACAATAAGAATCTTTTTCAATTTTCTTTTATAACAGAGTCAAAAAGGAAGAAAGCCACCCATGGTCAGCCGAGCTGGGTTTGTAGTCACCTAGTAACTAGACTGCCTGAGAGTTCCAGGTGAAACCGCCCATGTTCTCCCCCACCCTGCCCCTGCTCCTTAGTTGGGCAGCTCCGTGAGCTTCAGTTTGCTCAGCTGTGGGAGGAGATTGAGGACAATTCCCATGAGATGCTTATGAGAACAGAACAGGGGTGAGCGTTGGCTCTAGCATCCATGGCTCCCCTGTAGGCCCATTCCCACCATAGGAGAAGGGAAGAAAAAGATATACATGCTAGGGAGACAGGGGACGAGTAAAGACAGGACATACTCTGTCACTTCCCACAGGGAATGTCAAGAAACTGCCCATAGCCCAATCCCCAGTGACCACCTCAAGCTCTGCTGTCCTCTGGGAAGTAGGGATGCCTTATTGGACATGATAGGTCTGCTTCAGCTTTCAGAGCTCAGTGTCATCAAACGTCCTTTTCTTAACCTCAAAAATACGTGTAGAGGGGTGGTCAGAACACAGGACTGTGGTTAAGAGGGCAAGTGGGACAATCAGAATGCCAGGTGCAAATCCCAGCTCTACCATGTAATGCTGGACAGACCTCAAACAGCTCCCCTACCATCTTGAAGCCTCACTTTCCAGACCTTTAAAATCAGCAAGTGACTAGGACCTCAAGGAATCTTTTTAAATCAATGAAGTAATCCACTTAAAGCTTTGACAAAATGGAAGCCATTTATTAATGTTATCATTAATAGCTACGGAGTTCAGAGAATTCTATATTGAGTCAGAATTCCTACCAAGAATCTCCTTTTTGGGGTGCCTGGATGGCTTAGTCATCACACATCTGCCTTCAACTCAGATCATGACCCCAGAGTCCAGGGATTGAGTCCCACATCTGGCTCCCTGCTCAGCGGGAAGCCTGTTTCTCCCTCTCCTACTCCCCCTGCTTGTGTTCCCTCTCTCACTGTGTTCCTGTCAAATAAATAAAATCTTTTAAAAAAAATCTCCTTTTTCCTGTAAGGAACAGATGAGAAGAGTCATTCAGACTTCCAGAGACCACCTTCCTGTCATCTCCATCTGTGAAGTGTCTCTCGGTCCCTAATATTCCATAATTCTTGATTGTATAAAAACAAACATCATTGAAAAAAAACAACAAGACTTCACACCTGGCTGGGAACAAAGCTCGGCCCCATAACTGGGAGATCATTTATCCTATCTTGTCTTCCATGATGACTGGCCTAATTATTCCACAACAGCTCAATTGTGATGTTGCTCACTGGATTCCACAGGGTGGCAGAGTCTCTTAGAAGAGACATCTGGAAAACCTATGACTCTTCCCCAATGGAGCCCTTTCTTCCCAAAAACATTCCAGCTAAACCTCAAAGTACCTGCACTAATGAGCTTCCGGCAGCCATGGGTGACTTGACTCTGGAGTCACAGAGCCCTTTCCAAGCCCCACCTAAGCCTGCTCCCATTCAAATAACTTGGCAGGCAAGGTGTGGACGTGGGCTTCAGGAGGGAGAGGAGGGTGAGGGTGGGGACTGGCGAGATGTGAGTCAGCTCTTGGAGGTCAGGCCTTCTGGAGAGGCTGATTGCTGAGATAACCTAGGGATGGGTGGGCTGTGCTCCCGGGCCCCTTCCTGTATGCAGGCCAGGTTGGTGTGGCGAGGGTACCAAGGAGTCAGACGAAACAAAGTGGGAAGAGAGCACAAGAACAAAGTCTTAAGACCACGTGGCAAGCCCTAATACCTCCCTTCCAGCACTCAAAATTGGAAAGCTCAACTCCATAAATTCCCTACACTTCTGAAAATCTCAGCTCCCATTGCTCACAGCGCTGAGAGGGTGGAGGCAGGCTCCTCGGCCTCACCACCTCTATGCCGACTTTAACCCACGTTCCCACTCCTTCACTAGAGCCTCCCAGGCCTGCCCCCATACTCCTGCCTAGAGCCCCCAAATATCCCCTCATATGAGGTGGGGGGTGGGAGGGGAGACTTGTCCCCTGGCTTCTCTGAGTGGAGCCAACCAGGTTCTCAGAGAGTAGCCCCAGGCATGAGTGGTCCTGGGCCCTGGAGCTGTAGGTTTGTGTGGGAGCAGGGCTAGGGCCCTGGAGCTAAGGTTCCAGGGTGAGGGCCATAGCAAGGGGTCTGCTGCTCCATGGAATGGCCACCACCCACACACCCCCCAGGACAGGCAGGGGATAAACAAAAGTGGGAGAAGGAATGGCTGGAAGTAGCAAGATGACAAGCAGCCTGCGGTGCAATCTAGGCCATCTTGGGGGCCCCAGGATAACCCTTCACTGGACATGAGCCAGTGGAATGTGAGTCTGTTCCTCGTCATTGGAGTCCCTGATCAATCACTCTGATGGGGGCTTGGATAGCCACCCCTGCATGGCTTCTCTCTTCCTTCCCACTGGATGGGGTCCTTTTCCAAGGCCCAGTCTATACTTAAGTGTGTCAGGAGGAGGAATCCTGAAGTCCTCCAGGACACACATCTCCACCATCCTCTCCGAGGCCCTCCACCCGCAGGCGGTCCTTCCCAACCCCGCCTCCCCCCAGCACCTCTCCACTCGCAGCTCCCATGTCAGCCCCGGTCTGGCTCATGCCACTAACTGAACTGGACTTGGTCGATAGTAACTGCTCAGCATACTTCGAGTAACAGGTGAGTTCCGGAAGTGCTCTCTATGATTATTTTCTCTCCTTTCTCAAGATCCCATGGGCTGAGACATCAGCCCATGAGAGGGATATCCCACTGAATGCAGCTTATGACCATCATTTCTTGTAACATAAGAAAAGTCACTTTGAATGAGATTAGGTTTAAATTTTATACGTATTCATCTAGAATGTATAATGAGTCACAGATAATTTTGTTCTAATCCGCATGGTCACAGAAGGGTCTTCATTACTAAAAGTTACTGAACCAACTGATGCAACTAGTTGGACAAAGATGGACACATAGCTCAAGGTGGGGCTCTAGTGCTAGAGCTAAGTCTTCCAGTAGAACAGTTCAGGCTCTGGGGCCATAACACCCATGCTGCGGCACCATGAGTCCCATGAGCGGCTACCCACCCTGAAGCCAGTCTCATCCTCCAGCAGGGGGAGGGGAGGATCCAGGAGCTACTGAGCCAACAAGGAGGACATGGTCATATCAGGTATGATGACCTTTGGAGAAGGTACAGAGCCCTGTTCTGATGAGCAAGTTCTGGAAGCTTGTGGAGTTGGGGGTTCTCTGGTTGAAATTCTGAGCCCTGGCTGCTGCGGTCACAGCTATGTCCATCTGCGTGGAGGACACTGACACTCCAGCTGTTTCTAGCCTCCTGTCTACCCTCTGAGGACTGAAGAGCATCACGTCATGGGCCAGGACCCACCTGTGACACCAGATCTGCCATCAGTCACATGCTTTCAGGTGAGAGGCATGTGGACTATGAGAACAAGTGTCCTGCTCTGGCCAGGATCAGGAATGAAGGAATGGGACTAAGGAAGGCAGGAGCTCCCTCCTCCTTTATTACTCAATAAATGTACTTCACTTCCTTTAGGCTACAGTTGAGAAATTAGCTTAATCACTACACACAGGTAATAAAAGATCAACGACTGATATGTGTTTAATTCTGCTGACGCACCTCCTGTTCAGCAATAGTCAACCGCTCCAACTTTCCCACAATGCAATCCCAAGCCCCCAGACTCACAAAAGCCATTTCTCTTCAACCACCTCACCATAGCTGGGGGCTCGATGGATACCGGATTCCTAAGATTGAAGACCACCAAATGTCCCAGGTAACCCAGAGAGCCCAGGATGCAGACACCCACACTGGGTAGCTACACAGCATCCTGAGAAGCATTCCTTCAAGTGGCAAGTTGCATTTTGGGACACAAGGCATCCTCCTAAGCTATACTGGCTGGAAAGGAACACCCAAGCAGGAGGCAGAGAATCCTATTCTTCACAGGGATATGAAGGGGAAAACAGCAGCATATGTAACAACCAAACAGAGGAGAATAGAGGAGGAGAAGGATGACCAGTAGGGCATATTCTAGAAGCACTCCAATTCGAACTCCAGCCTGGTAGGATGCGTCCCAGTGTGCCCACATCAAAGCCTATGTCACTGCAGTGGATGCACAGAATGCGACGTCGGCAGAAGCACAGACACCAGAGGTTCTTCCTAAAGAGGAAGTATCTGAGCATATTTGAAATGCAAGGCTAGAAATAAGTGGGAAAGACCTCTGATTTTTGTAGAGAGCAAGATGTGAATGACAGAACAACTTAAACAAGTTTTTACTCCAACTATCCTAAGACTAGTATAAAAAAAAAAAATCTAGAGTCTTACACCTATTTCATGACACCTCCAAAGAGAACTTCGTTCCCACTGCCCCCAATCCCTTCCTCTCTTTGTAGGGATGTATAGCAGCTATGCTCCCTGGAGCCACAGGCTATTTCTGCTGATTCTGAAAATTCTAAGCACAAACAGAACATCCTACATTTGCTAGAGTTTACATTTCCTTCTCTGGGTTCCCACGTGGGGCAAGGCTGTGCCGTGCCTACCACACTGAAGCTGACTTCTTGGCAGAAGGACCAGGCAGGCCCAGGCAGACACCTGCAGCCACTATAGGAAAGGGACCTCAGAGTCAGGCCTTTCACCCCCTCCCACGCTCAGAGCCCATAGGACCCTCCAAAGCTTCTACTGATTCAGTGAAGATATTGGAAATTGGGACAAGATTCTACTCTAAATGGAAACTGAAGACAGTGGGGTCTCCCCCAGAGCTTCTTCTGTAAGGAGTAAAGTCAAGTATCTTGTCCAGATCCCTACATGATGTCAAAATGAGTTAAGAGATCATGGACTCATTCACTCCCTTAAAACATCTGAGCCTGCCACTGTGCTCCAGGCTGCCCTGGCCCCTGGGGACCCTGGGGATCCAGACCCAAGGGGACTTAGCATTCCACCAGAAAGAGGACCTGCTGAGGGTCTGAATGACGGGCACTGTGGTGGAGAGCAGCATGCAGGCCACAGTGAGGAAGAGGTGCACAGCCCTCCTGATGGGGACTTCGTGGGACACAAACCACCACTCTGACTGCCAACCTCTATGCCACTTAGTACATGCACCCCCTCCATCATGGCAACTCCGAAACCAGCCCTATTATCACCCACATTTTCCTCACTGCTAACCTGAAGGTCAGGGAGACTAAGTGACTTTCCTCAGCTACACAGCTGAGAAAAAGCAGATTGCAGCCACTGGTCCCTGTGATGAGAGGGGCCCCTGAGGCGAAGGCAGGACTGCAGATCCCTCAGGAGCACAGTGCTCAGGCACTAGTTCAACCAAGGGATTCAGCCTCAGCAGGAAAATACCAACTACTGGATTTTAAAACATTAACTGAGCTAGAGGGGAAAGGGGAAGTTTGGTGCACAGAGCAGCACAGGGAGGATTGCAGCCATTTCTCTTCCAAGTCCGGAGAGCTGCCTGCAGCAGGAGCTCGCCCCACCAGCAGCCAAGCTACCAGGAGCTCAGAGAAGGACTCAGCATGAGCAGGAACGGACGTATGGTCAGAAAAGCAATCCATGCTTCAGAGGCCTAGGCCCCTGGCTGGGGCTGAACCTCGGCTTCTCCAGTCGGCAGCGGCTCTTCTGCCGGGCCAGGCTGCCAAGACCCTCACGGATGAGTAGGTGGCCAGCAGACCTGGTTTCTGAAGCCACTATAGACTCCATGCGAGGCTCACAGTGATCAGTGGTGTTCTCTGGGAAAGACTTCTGTGAGAAACAGAGCCAACTGCTTCCCTTCTGGTGGAAGGGGTCTGGTCAAGCTCCTCTCCAAGCTGCTCTTCTCAACACTGAAAAATATACACACGTGCACACAATTTCTCTGAGTCTAGACCCAGAAAAACTACAAACTTAAACTGTACACTATTTTAACAAAAGTAACAGAGGCAACCTTTGTTTTCCAGCTAAAACCTCCAGAAAGATATCAACATGAACTCAACACCTTCTTGGAACAGCAAAGAGAGGAGAAAACCAAGGATTAGGTCTCCCAATGAGCCATCAAGCAATTACAGAGGAAACTTCTTGGAACTTCTTACAGATGGAGGGAAGCCAATGGTCTCTCATGGAGTTGCTTACTGGCCAACACCAATCTCCCACCAGCACCAGCTTGTCCTCATCCCTCCCCTATGCACAGTCAAGGTAAAATGCACTCTTTGATTGAAGGAATAACTGAACGCCACAGGCCTCTCTTCCTCCATTCTCCATTCCACCTCTAGTAGGAGTGAAATAAAACTGCCTTTTACTAGAAGACAACATCAACCAGACAGCAGCGGTATGCCCTTCTTCAGGAGCTGAAGAAAGAGATGTCGAGGAAAGTTAAAAAATCATGAATAAGAAACCCCATACCCCACTTTTCCTTTACAACACAGACACACCTGTCACTTCGACAGAGAAAAGTACGTGGATGAGACACTGAACACCCATGTGCACGTGGAGTCCCCCACCTACATGGAGGGCACGAGGGCCTCTTTGTGGGAGGAGCACCCATCTTCCCCAGCTTGGATCTACATCTTTCCAGCCTTGAAATGAAGACAGATACCACAGAGCCCAACACTGGATGTGCACCTGGGGACCTGGTGTCTCAGCGTGGCTTGGCCTCCAGCTCACCGAAAGCTCCAGGCCACACAACCATGTGCTTCTATGGGCCTCATTCACAACACTCTTAGATCAACGTTTTGTGTGATGCACAAGGGCACTGCGACACGTCTTCAGACAACACACCTACATGGGCAACATGGAATATCCCACTGGGAGGCTCTTGTGGGAAACACCGCCCTGGGGTCTGGGAGTATGGCCTTTCATTTCATAAATTAAAAAAAGAGTAAATAAAAATGTAAGGAGGTAATGGGAATTCTAGGTAGTACCTTTATCTCTAAAAATAAAATCTTCCTTTCTCTGCTCTGTGAGGTCAAGAAGTCCAGGAGGCACTTCCCTAGGTGCATGCCCAGCACACCGCACAGGTATAGTTCCTGTTACACAACGAAGAAGGTGGTCTGGTCAAGCTCCTCTCCAGCTCAGTATTCTCAAGACTTTCTCCTCTTGGGGACACCCATAGGGTGCCCATCAGCACAATGCAGTAAAGCCTTCTTTGTTTTTTTTAAAGATCTTATTTATTTGTCAGAGAGAGAGAGAGTGCAAGTGAGTACAGGCAGGGGGAAGGGCAAAGAGAGAAGCAGGGAGCCCAATGTAGAACTCGATCCCAGGACCCTGGATCATGATCTGAGTCGAAGGCAGACACTTAACTGACTGAGCCACCCAGGCGTCCTAGTAAAGCCTTCTTTGAATTCAGGTCCGTACAGGAGGATAGGAGAGCAGTGGTGGTCAAATAGACCCCAAAGTGTCAGCCCCACCCCCAGTCAAGTGACTGAGAACTCCTCCCTGCTACCTCTTCCCAAAGGGGAACAAACTAGATGACTTGAGACACACAGGGTGGGCTAAATCTTCTGATTTCACATGTGTTGGAGGGCCTTAGAAGAATAAAGAAATAATACTTAAAATGTTCACCATGTGGTATGAAAGGGCCCACTCAGCAGCCATAGAATTAAGATGGGTAGACAACCTGAAGGCAATCTGAGGTGGCATCCTGGCTACCCTCCCACTTTCCACACGAGTCAACAGAGGCCAGAGAGGACCAGGGAGTGTCTCAGGTCCACGGAGCTCGTCTGTGCCAAGCTGGACCTGGAACATGGAGCCCAAACGAGATCCTCTGTTCTCATCCAGAAGTAAGCCGCCTTGGGCAGACTGCACCCATGAGTTAGAAGGTTTCTGCAGGGCTTACAGGGCCCGACTTGTGGGGCATTGTGCCAGTCTTGAAGTGGGTCAAAGGGCTAATGGCCTTTACTCAGGACTGTAGAGAGGTGATTCATGAAAAAGGTGGGTCCTTGGCATTTGGGACATGCGAGATGTCGTTCCCTGCCCAAGCACCAGAGCTGGGCACTTCTACTCACTTACTGACCTAAGGTACATACTTCGGAGCTCTCTGCCTCCACCCTCCCTCCTATTCCCACTGCCCCCTTCCACTTCTGTCTGACCTCACTAAGACCGATCCTTCCCTCGGGGGGCTGCATGACAGTATGACACCAGCCCTGGGAAGAGAGCAGGAAGCCCCAGGTAAACCACGAGTTGCCCCTTCCCCATAGGCCTCCACCAACGTGCTGTTCCCCTCTCCACCCTGCAGGGGTCCACTCACAGCTGGATTCCGCATCACCACTCCCTACTAAGCGCAGAAGTGCTGTCAGGGAAACAGACTTAAAAATTAAACTAAAGTGAAGTTAATTTTATTTTCTAAATTTCGTGATAGTGCTTCAACACCCAAGCACAGCATGGAGCTAGGAACCACTGGTCTCCAGGGTTGGCTGGTGGCCCCATCAAGACCAAGTGTTGAATGAGAATACCCAGGTTTTACCTTTTTAAAAAACCTCTTAGTCCTGGGATCAGGATCAGGAGGAGAGACTGGGTTTCCCTTGGCCCATGTCTCTGGACTCAAGCGGAGGCCTAAGGCCAAAAAGCAAGGATGTGTGGCCACCCATCAAGAGAGAAGCAAGGTCGTACGGACAGGTCGCTTCCTGGCCAGAGAGGCAGGCTGCCTCCTCCCCACAGCTGCTCTGAGTGCAAGGCCCCTCTTATCCTATCCCCTCTATCCCTGGCACCAGGGCCCTCCATCTCCAGGCCAAGCCACGCTTGTCTTGCAGGCAAGACAAGGCCCAGGAGACTCACGGTGGTGGAAGCAGAAGGACAATGGCCCTGGCTCGGCAGGGCCAAAAAGCAGAGCCCACTCACACACAGCCTGTTAGAGTCCATCTCACACCATCATGGCATTTACTTCTCTCTAAATGGTAAACAAGAGAGATAACCCACGAGTCATAGAGAATAAATCAAGCAGATGATTGGGGCCTGGCGGATTTGATGCTGCCAACTCCCCGAAAAATGGAAATCAGAGCCCCATTTACAATGCACGGCCTGATGCCCTGATTACAGGGGTGGAAAGTTTCCTACAGAAACATAGATTATTTTAGCAGCAGAGGCATTAAAAAAAAGTAGATGAGTAAATGCTAAATTAAGAGGAAGAAGAATAATGGCTTTCTGTGAACTCATAAATGTTCATTTTCCTGGGTCACAGAACTTCTCAGAGCCAATTAAAACTCTATTAACTACGATCTCAAACTACGCCAGGGGCCCGCAGCAAACTCATCGGCACAGGGTGGGGGGCTCAGCGGGAGCAGAGAGAGAGAAGCCACTGACGCGAAGACAAAGACGGCAACTTCCCCTGTCCGAGCGGCAACACAAAACCAAGACCCTCAAACACAGCACCGGTGTGGCAGGTGCATCCCCAGAAAAGCCTGGCTGGGCTCAGGGGACAGAAACTGGGCAGGACACCAGTTTGGGTGACAGGGAGACAGTGATGGGTGGAAGCATGGATGTGTGGGCAGACCCTCAGAATTTAAATCACCTGCACCCAGGCCATTGAGGAACTCTATGTACAGACAGCCAAGTTTAGCCTGTCCACCTGCTTGCTTCAAAATAGACCAAAAAGAGTCTGAAAACCAGGCTACTTCCCTTCCCACTCCCTCGCCCACCTGTCCAAAAGCCCGCCCAGTGTGAAGCTATTTCCCAGCAGGACTGCAGCCTGTACATTCCACTTCTCTTGCTGACCACAGGCAGCCTCATCACATTGAAAAAAGATTTTTTAAAAAAGGAACTGGGGTTCATCACCAAATGGCATCTCCTTCTGGGATGTGTGCAGGCCAGGTAGGAGAGACTCCTCTAGGCTTTTCTGCCCCTTGTTCCCTGGGACTAGAATTATCAGCATCACCTGGAGCCGAAGAGAAACGCAGAATCTCAGGAGACCGGCCCCCCCATCCCCAGCTCCACTGCATCAGCATTTTAAGAGGATCCGCTGGCTACAAACCCACTGAAGTTCAAGAGAGGCTGGTGTAGGGCACAGCCGCACTAACTCTAGAGGTGAGAAATGGTTCCTCCAATGCCCCAGGAATTTGGAGTATTCACCACCATCTTTCACTGAGAATACTATGAATTTACTCACACATCTGCAGATGGGAGGTTGTGTTCTTCCAACCTGTGCTGAGAAACAAAAAATCCACACCTCTGACGGAGAAGGGTCAGTAGACAGCCATGCCCGAATGTTCCAAAATCAGAGAAGCCACCCCTGAGCCCCCATGCCAGTTCTACAGCTGCAGGGAAGTCCTGGATCCTCCCAGAGGAGTGCAGCCTGCAGTCCCATGCCCTGGGGAAAGCCCACTCAAACCCTCGTTGAGACAGCTCACCTAGAAGCTCACTGTGGCAAGCCAGTTAAATGCCGGAGTTAGCACCACTGAGCATCTATGAATGGGGACTCCACAGAAACCATCCGTAAGAGACGCACACAGGTCTGTAGATGAGCCTCAGAACATACCAACCCGAACCCCAACTGTTCACAGGAAGTGGGTGGTGTCCCCACACCCACAGACCGAGGAGCAAGCGTAAGAAGAGGTGAATAATGGATGTCTCAAAGCCCACAAAAAGATAGGCTGCTCTCTCTGTCACAATCAGAAGAGCAAGGGCATGGGTTGGGGGTGGGGAGGAGGCCACAACTACAGAGGATTGTCTTAAATTCAAGCAACTTGAAGGACACTGATTCAAGAAAAGAACTACTTAAAAAAAAAATTAATACCCAGTCTTAGCAGCCGCCATCTTCCTCAATGCCCAACCAATGTAAAAGCGAGCCAGGGAACTCCAGGTCTCCGCCTTACAAGCCTCCCCCACCCTGGC
>PITA01029142.1:0-18322 GCA_004023965.1 Spilogale gracilis | reverse complement strand
CAGAGACTTTGAACACAGAAACAAACTGAGGGACTTGGAGGGAGGGGGGTGGAGGGATGGGAGAGCCTGGTGGTGGGTACTGGGGACACCTAAAGCGGGGAGCACTGGGTGTGGGGAATGGGGAATGAATCTTGAAACACTGGAAAAAAAATTTAGTAACAATAAAAAAAAAATAAAAAAAAATAAAAAAATTAAAAAAATAAAATATATTAGGTGGACCTCATTAAAATAAACTGAATATGTTCATGAGAATACCTCAGTGTAGAAGCACACAGCTCATCAGTGGCTTCCTAATGTACTCTGAACGCAATTCTGTTGGTCTAGTTCTTAAATTCTAAGCCTTCTTAGTGATGGTTGCTTTCCAGCTCTTGGTCACTGATCAAATATTCTCTTCAAATCTCACATAGTCAAAGCTCCCCATGGTACCAGGATGTACTGTACTAGAGACATGCTTTTTTTAGAGAAAAGGGCTTATTTGAATCTCTACAGATTTATCAAACCTACTTAGAGTTTGAGGGTAGGTAGAGGTCAGGCAGGGACAGATGTCGACATTTCTTCTTCCCTCACGGCCTCTCTTCTTCTTCCTGTCTCTTAAATATTGTGACTCCCAAATATTCTAATTTGCATTTATTATCTCTTTTCACTCTCACCCAGGCAATGCTGCCTGCATGAAGGGCTCAACTAACACTTACATATACTGCTGACAGCCCAATCTCCAGGCCTGACCTCTGGGCTCGTCCCTAAATCTTTATACACCACTTCCCCCTGGGGCAGCAGTAGCTGAAAGTCCCAGAGAAATAGCAAGTTAGCATGTTACAAGTGCAGCACCTTATTTCTGCATTTCTTTTACTAGTGACCACAGAGTTAACCCAAGCCAGAAACCTAAGAGCCACTCAAAATCCTACTTCTCCTTCCTGTCTCTCAGTCACTCAGTCAGTCAGTCACCAAATCTCCTACATTTTTAAGCATCTCTAGAATCTGGCTCCTTCCAGCTCCACTGGCACTGCTTTTAGGCCTGCCTTGCCATTTCTCTTCATTGATGAGCTTGTTCCTGGTGTTACCTTCTAATCTGCCCATGGCCTTACCAGTAGGGTAATTTTTTTTTAAAGATTTTATTTATTTATTTGACAGAGAGAAACACAGCCAGAGAGGGAACACAAGCAGGGGGAGTGAGAAGCAGGCTTCCCTCAGAGCAGGGAGCCCATGTGGGGCTCGATCCCAGGACTCCGGGATCATGACCTGAGCCAAAGGCAGATGCTTAATGACTGAGCCACCTAGGTGCCCCCAGCAGGGTAATTTTTTTTTTTTTAAGATTTTATTTATTTGATAGAGAGAAACACAGCCAGAGAGGGAACACAAGCAGGGGGAGTGAGAGAGGGAGAAGCAGGCTTCCTGCTGAGCAGGGAGCCTGATATGGGGCTTGATCCTGGGTCTCTGGGATCATGACCTGAGCTGAAGGCAGTCACTTAACCAACTGAGCCACCCAGGTGCCCCAGCAGCAGGGTAATTTTTTAAACTAATTTTTTTACATTAATATCCTGGGATCTCTACCCATATTCATGGGATAACGTACAAACTCATGGGCATACCACTTAAAGCCCTTTCTGATCTGTCCAACTCCTTCTTCTGCTGCTTTCTCCTATGTGGACTTCCTCCTTCTCTCCAAAGTCTCCACCTCCATGGCCCTCCAACCCCCCCCCCCATGCCTCACACTGCATGGGGAACTGTAGCCACGTGACCCCCTCTGTGCATAGTTTGTTCTCCTTCTTTCGGTGACAGAATTTTGGAGTTATTTGGGCTCCAGTGGGGGGCCAATCAAGATGCCCTGCACTCCCTGCCTAAAGGGTGGGCTTCTGATCTAAGCCAGGCCAGTTGGAAGCTCTTCCCAGAATTGTAAGTGGTAGAATGACCACAAATGGACGAGAGGTGGAGCCGATCTACTTGGGTAGCAGTGCCTGTCTGGGACTGATCAGTAATTCCTCCATCTAGATTCTAGGAGCCTTCCTTATCCTAGGTGTTCCTAAAACTTAGTTTTCCTTTTGATCCTTAAATTATTTTTTTAAGTTGCTTGTATACACTGCCCTCCTCAAACCATGCATGCACGCACGGGCATGCATGCACACACACACAAAGCTAACTGAAAAAGCTTGTGGGAAAAATGGATTTTACTGCTTTATTCATTTTTCTATACTGGCTTGGCACAGTGCCTAGAAATCAATAAACACTTATTGGATTAATTAATGCTTGCACACATGAATAATCAGAACCCTTGAGAGGAAACAGAAAAAAAATGTGTCACAAGCAACAGAAAGTTACTGACACTGGCCAACATTGACAGCGGAGGACCTGAGCTATTTGTTTCTTTATATCCCTAAAGTTTACTTCATAAGTTCTGATGTTGCAAAAAAAAAAATCTTTAAAAAAGAAATTAAAAATAAAAAAATAAAAAAACAGATAAAGATAAAATCTTTAAAAAAATTTTAAAAAATAGAAAAATATAAAGATAAAATCTTTTAAAAAAAACAGATAAAGATTTTATTTATTTATTTAACACGGAGCGAGATCACAAGTAGGCAGAAAAGTAGGCAGAGAGAGAGGAGGAAGCAGACTCCCTGCTGAGCAGAGAGCCCGATGCGGGCCTTGATCCCAGGACCCTGAGATCATGACCTGAGCCAAAAGCAGAGGCTTTACCCCACTGAGCCACCCAGGCACCCAAGACTTTATTTCTTATTTGATAGAGAGAAACACAGCTAGAAAAGGAACACAAGCAGGAGGATTGAGAAATGGAGAAGAAGGCTTCCCACCAAGCAGAGAGTCCGATGTGGGGCTCTATCCCAGACCCTGGGATCATGACCTGAGCCGAAGGCAGGCGCTTAATGACTGAGACACCCAGCACCCCGAGACATAAAGACTTTAAAATGTAATTCTTCACCCCCAGATTCAGAGAGTTTTCAAAAGAGCACTAATTGGAGGATCAGGTCTTAGGTCACTATCTCTCACCTCAGGTTTCCTTTGGTTAATAGGTTAGCCTTTCTTGTGGCCCAGGGATACTGCTCTCCCCACACCAAACCATGCAGCCCTGCTGATGCTCTGGAAGAAGATGCAACCCCACACATACTCAATTCCTCCAGGCAGATATCTGTAATCTGGGAAAGCCTCCATTCTCAGCGAACTGCAATCTGACTTTCCAAGGGGCGAGCATGCATGTCACTTTTGATAGACTGAGAATGACTGACTAACAGCAGGATCACTGTTATGGATGCAGTAGAATGTGCTGAAGGTAGACTTCACCTACAAGGCTTAAAGCAGGCATTTGAGACCCTCAGGAAAGGTACAGAATCTCTGGAGACTTTTGAAAAGCAGAGACAAACAAGGAGACCTTGTTAACATCAACAAAGAGAAGGTTACATCCTGAGCAGAAGCAGATCTAGGACTTACAGGGGCACAAACACTGTACTCAGCAAGGCGGTGGTACAACAAGAGACCAAGAAACCACGTCTTCTATCCATTGTGCAAAGGAGACCATCACATTTGACTTCTTCATCAAGGCTGTACCAGCTTTTGGAAGGGAAGGATGGGCATCTATTGCATGGAGCACTGAGTGTGGTGCATAAACAATGAATCTTGGAACACCGAAAAAATAAAATAAAATTTAAGTTAAAAAAAAAAAAAAGCTATACCAGTGCAGAGCATAAGCAGCCCATGAGGTAACCAGAAGAGCAAAGGCTCCTAGAACACTGAACCTAACTGATCCATATCTACATATATTTAGTCAGAGCTTGGAGGCATTCATGAGCCCCAGGGGCCATTTCTCTAAAAGTAAATAAAAATACATTTCACTTGGGATTAAAACATGGGAATAGTAAGCCATTCTTCCTGTTGCCATTGGTACCTTTATCCACTGATACTGCACTCCAAAGAAGAGTAAAATATTGTTCGAGGGCCATGATGTGTTCCTGTCTTGAAAGCTCTGCTTGTTGCCTGATGAACTCCTGCTGAAAAGACAGATAGCTCTCCTCCAGAATCAAAAATGGCATTCTTTTTTATGATATGAAATCTTAGTAAAACCCAGAGTCTCTACTGGGCTATTCTCCCAATATCTACTGCCATAGAGTACCATACCTGAGATGCAGGTTACATGTATTCCATGGAGCACTGGGTGTGGTGCATAAACAATGAATCTTAAAACACTTAACCCAGTATCTATATAGCTAGTCTACGGGATTAAAAAACAAAAAAACAAAAACCAAAAACTTTTGCTCTTTAATTCTGGCATCTACTCAATAGTCGTAGAGTCAATATGTAAAGAGCCAGGTATGAAAGGCATCAAGATGTCATTCCAAGAGCAAGCAAGAAGAGCGTGTGGTCAGGACCCCATTTGGCTTATCCTCTTAGTGGCTGTGTGTCCCCGAGCAAATCACCTTCGGTCCTTATTTACTCAGTCAAAATATGAGGGGGTTGAATCAGATGATCCCCTCCACCTACAAAACTCAGTGTGTGTGTGGTAAACATGGGAAAGTCTACGGAACTTCATTCTGCCTCAAAGAGTACAACTGGCAACTTTGGGTTGAGAATCCCTTAGTGAAAATATTAACAACAACGAACTTCAATGTAGTGAAAATAAATTACACTGCCCCAATAACAATGTCATCATTTGAACTTGACATTGGCCTAACAATAAACCTCTTCTATTATTCCTAGTTGGAAGCTATGCTATTACTTCAAGTTTAACATCTCCCACTATATCACCTTATCTCCCAAATCAAACTTACTCTATTTCCTGATTTCGTCTTCCCTACCAACTTAACCATTTTGAGTGTTGTCTTTGACTTAATTTTTGCATCACTCTTTATATAAAATGAGCTCTCAGTTCTTGTCCACCTCTGCCATGTCTGCTCCTTGATTTTGTTTGGCGTCCAGTCTGGAGGCTATGATAAGAGGGCAGAGGGAATGAAACAGAGAGCAGTAACTGGGTGCTTAGCATATTTAACCTTCACAACTGCTTTTTGATGTAGGCTCTGTAATTATCCTAGTCTTCTAAGAGGAAGGAATGAGGTTTAGAGAAGTCAAGGATTGTGGAGTAAGGCACATCCAGCACACAGTAGTTAAGCCAAAATTTAAACCCAGGCAGAGGCTTCAGAGCCCAAGCTATGCCATTCTGCCTCTAGTACTTCCAAGAACCTGGCATGACACTCAGCTCAACACTATTATCTCTTGTCTCATTTGTCGTCAGTAAGACCTTGTGAGCTGGGTTATATCCTAACTTCATTTGTGAGGCCTCATAGCCAGGAAGTAACTCCAAAATCCAGACTCTTTGCTACCCTACAATGCCTCCTTGCCCCATGCCTAGACCTGCTTCACCTGTTTCACTCCACAGCATTCCTGATAGGATCACCATGTTAAATTTCATTAGATGCTATATTAATCATGTTACTTTCTGGATCAAAAGCTTCCAGAGGCCTCTGCTTGGCTGTATGATTGCTTTTACTTAAGAAATTCCAAATTCATCACTCTGACATTAAAGGCCTTGCGAGAAGGTGAGATGTAGCACTCTCTCGTAATCTGACCCCTCTTATCTTTTTCAGTTTGACCTCCTATGGCTCCTTACACTGAGGATCTCCATTCCTTAACCCATCCTGTTCAATCCTCCATGCTTTGACCCTTCACTTATAAACTCATGAAGGTGTCCTCTAAGGCTTCAATCCTTGGATTACAGACCTGGGTAAACCCCTAAATGTATGAGAGCTGAAATCACATTATAGTGCTTTAAAAATTCAAGTAATTAAAATCTTAGTAAGCAATCAATATTATTAAACTAAGTTTTATGCTAAGGAGGTGACACAACAGTGAAAGTTGGGTATAATATAAGCCTCTGGAATGTTAGCTGCATTATTGATCTTGGCCTAACGGAACAGAATGGATAAAACAGGACCCATTACACCGTGATGTACCATCCATTAGAGATGAAGACTTGATCAGACAGGAAAATAGCCAAAAACAGCCTTACAATCAGAGAGCAGCCTTCCTAGGCAGCTGGGTTGGTTCAATAGCTGTCAGAGCCATGTCTAACAAGGATGGTCAATTATGCTCTTCTCTAGAGATCATATAGTCAGTCCCAGATCAGGAATTTAAAATGATGCCAGGTCCCAGGGGCTACTCAAAGCTACAGGATAAACATGGCTCATCTTTAATTTACTTTTGAGGATTCAGGAAAAAATGTAAATCACTGAACTTAAAATATCTCATAATATTTTATGTCAAAACATAAAAACTCCATGGGCTTATTATAGAAGAGAATGGAAAATTCCACACTGGTTTTATAATAAAACATGAACCACTTCTGAATTTGACTCCTTTGGTTTACATAGTCAGACTTTGGGGAGTGCATGTTGCTATCCTCTGATATCAGAAGCATTTCAGTGGAAAAGCTCAAGAAATGCTGATGTAATGTGCTATTGTTATGAACCAAGACCCAGTGAAGTCTAGTTATCATGTGATGAGAGGTTCCTGCCAGACACAGATGATGTCCCATTAATACATATGGAAAAAAAAACAAGTTTTAATGACCTCATGTGAACCTATATACAAAGAACATTGTCCATGCTATTCCTTAAAAGTGAATTGTTCCATTTATTTCTTTAGCTTAACTGAGGTTTCACAATGTACCCTGGATCTTCTAAAACATGATTTTAGCTATCAGGTTGTGGAAGATGTGCAATCTAAATCCCTTTAAAACAAATCTTCTATGGAACAAGGTTATTGCAGGATCAATTTGGCTCAGGATTACAGCTCAAGATTGAACATCTAAGGCCTAAAAACCAACTATAACCTTAAGTCATTCAAAATCATTTACCATGTGATGGGCACTCACCTAGACACCAAGAAAATAAAGACAGAAACATTCCTCAGAGGGCATTATCACAAGAATCCACACGAGGATATGTGGCAGGATCTTTGGAGGATGTATCATAGTTATAGAAATACCATGGTATACTGGGCAGTGTAACCTTACCAGGCTAACCTTGGATCATTTAGTAATTCATTGAATATATATTTGTGTGGCAGGACCTGTTTCAATGGCCTATGATACAAAATGGAAGTCCCTGACTTTATGAAGCTTTTTGTGTTCCTTAAAAATAAAATAAGAGGAATAGAAGGGTCTCCAGTTAGATGAGATTTGAGCACTTAAAGAGAATGAAGAAGAGAACCAGGCAACAACCTAGCAGAAAGACATCAAAGGCAGAAAAAGCTTCAAGTGCAAAGGCCCAAAAGCAGGATCACATGTGGCATGCTTGGAAACTAAACCAAACCACACAAAAAGCAAGGCCAGAGTGAGTGAGGAATAAATCTCATGGAGCCCCTCAGTCATGATAAGGACTTGGATAGTGTTGAGACAGAAGCCACTGAAGACAGTGACATGGTCTATATACTGTTTTGAAAGGATCACCCAGGCAGCTAAATGGAGAGTAGACTGCAGGGCAATTATTAACACAGTACATCTTCAATTAGGAGGCTCCTGTGATAAACAAGGTGAGAGATGATGGTGGTTTGCACAGGCAGTGGAGGTGGGCAAAAGTGGCTGGATTCTGGATGTTACAAAGATACAGCCAACAGGATCTTCTGATATAATGGATGTGAGACAGAAGAAAAACAGGAGTTAAGGGTGTTTCCAAAAGACTGTTTCCCAGTCTTATAAATGCTAACTCCATTCACCAGAAAGAATGGAGTTAGCATTTATAAGACTGGGAAAGAAGATGTTTGGGGAAGATAGGTTTATCTTGAGATTCTTAGTAGAGACGCCCAGTAGTAGTTTGATCCACAATTACTGAGTTCACGGGTGAGGTCCAAGCTGAAGACAAACTTGGCAGCCTCAGCATACTGATATTTTCTTTAAAGGCAGGGATACTGGATAAGATAATCTAAAAATGAATACAGAATCAGAGAATCTTAATAGGTCTGGGAACTGGGATGTGAAGCACTCTGCTATTGATGTATTTTTGTAACAGTTTTATTGAGATATCATCGAAACACAAATACTTATGGGCAGAAAAGTGGGATGAAGTGGTAAGGGTACTGGGAAAGAGTGGCCAGTGAGTTAGGAGAAAAATAAGAAGAGAATGGTGTCCTGGAGTTTTGTGAATGTTGTTGTTAAGTAGAATATGTACTGAGATACTTACACTGGATTTGACAATGCAGCAGTCAAGAGCACTTCTGATAAAAGCCTAAATGGAGCTAGTTTCAAAGAAAATGGAGAAGAGGTAGACAAAGGGAATGAAAACATTTTTTCCCAATGATTTTTGATAAGAGGGAGCAAAGAAACATAGCTGCAGGCCACGTGCCCTAGCTGGAGGAGCTTACAGTGTGTGTGTGTGTGTGTGTGTGTGTGTGTGTGTGTGTGTGTGTGTGCGCGCGCGCCATGAGGTTGGTCCAAGTGGAGGGAGGACTTACTAATGCTGGCCAGGACAATGGCTCGGTGGGTAAAGGGACAAGATCTGTATCAGCCTCCTGGGGGCTGCCACAAAGTACCACAAACTGAGTGGCTTAAACAAGAGAAATTTATTGTTTCACAGTTTTGGAGGCTGGAGGTCTAAGACTAGGGTGGTTGGTAAGGTCATACTCCCACAGCTTGCTAGGGAAGGATCTGTTCCTGGCCTCTCTTCCAGCTTCTGCTAGTTCTTTGGCTTATGGTTCAGTAAATCCAGTCTTCACGGTACATTTTCTCTACGTGACTGTGTCCAGGTCTTTCCTTTTCATAAGGACACCAGTCATCAGATTAGGGGCCCACCCTATCCAAGGTGACCTCATCAAAACTAATCTGCAATAACCCTGTTTCCGAATAAGGGCACATTCTGAGCACTAGGCCTAGGATTTCAACATACAGATTTTGGAGGGCCATGATTCAACTCATAGCAGGATCCAACAGAGAGTAGAAAAGCTGATGTCTGTGAGAAGAGGAAGCCAAGGGGTATGTATATGGATTCAGATGCAGATAAAGGGTTAGCTGTCATCTCAGTGGGGGAGTTTGTGGGAGTGCTCTTCCCATTGTTTCTATTTTCTCAGTGGAATAAAAGGCAATGTCAACATCCTAAGATCAACTCCTGATTGCCCACCTAACCCAAACGTCTAGTGAATACTGGCCACTCAAATTTTAGTCTAACTTAAATGTGAATTCTACTTCATTAAAAAAAAAAAAAGTGTGCGTAATTCATGCTATTCAGCAAAGCTCCCATTGGGATTACTATTTAAGGAATTAAGGAATTATGATCTAGTGTAAATATGAAGGAGTTCCTAATACTAACTAGAATGGTGGGTTAATGGTTATGTAAACTTCAGGTAAAGGGAGGAGATAATGAGCACAAGAATATAGGAAGTGGAGAGTGTAACAGATCAGAAACAGGTACCTTTCTCAAACCAGGAGAAAATGATGGGGTCTTCTCAGGATGCTCTGGGATTTTAATAACCCCAGAACAGAGGTACAACAATTTCACTCCCATGGAAATTGAGGTGAATTCTCACTGATCATTGGCCTCAATAACTTTATGATTTAAATGGACTCTTTCAAGCCCCTCAGGTTAGCTATTACTGCACTTGATTTTGCAATGGAGACCTTGGCAAAAGAAATACTGTCAGTTCTTCACAGTTTTCACCTGTAACTCCAAAGAGGTTCTGTGCACATGTGAAGACCAGGTTGAGGAGGTGGATGAGATAGACAGATGTGAACAAAAACAACACACCCCCTTTGGAATGTTTATTGCTGTTTTGGTGAAAACATCCCTGCTTTAAATAAATGTTTCCAATGTTACACTTTCCTGAGGCTTAATTCTTCTCTGAAGCACTCACATTATTGCTATTAGCACTTTTTGTCTATCTTGAGTGTGTAACGAGAGGTAATGAAGCTCTTATACCAGATAGAATGATCTCATTCCATATGTATAAAAATAGGACTACAGACAGCTTTATTTCTGCAGTGAGCCTCCCATTAATGTCAGTACAAATGGTGGGAGTGGACCAAGGGTAAAATATGGTCTGCAACCACCTAGAACTGTAGACATACGGAAATGGAAAACATCTATTATATTGTCAGTATACTCATACCCTGGGGACCGACACAGAATTTTTTCTTATCGCATATATTGTTCAGTTTTCCTCTATATTGCTTTCAAACAAATTGAGCAAAGACTGTGCTCATTGCTTCCATCAGGAAACTCATAAACATAAAAGCTCTGATTAAAAACATTTCTGGCAAAGATACTTAAACACTTTTGATTAAGTTTTCTCCCCCAATGTACCTACATATACAACCTTGCTTTGTGATAAAAACAACCCATTTTTTCCCTCTTATATTATTCTTTTCCAAAATGTATTGATGGGTGTTAAAACCCCCATTTCTACGTTTAGTTGTACCTTAGCAAAGAAAATGACTAAAATTTAGAACAAATAGTCAACCTATCCAACAAAGTGAAATCAGAGCAGTTACTTTTGGGTTGTTTCAGGAGCACGTTTGATCTCTCATACCCATATAATACCATTTTTTTGCTTTTATACAAGAAAAAAAATCCTTATTTTTTATTTGATATGACTTCATCTAGCAGTCTGCAGTAGCAACAGGAAAACTGTTCTAACAATTCTTTTAACTATTCAATCTTCCTCTCATGCCTCTGTGCTATCAGCATAGTTTTATAGTTACACTATTATATGTAGTTTTCAACCTACAAATATCCTTCTTTATGAGTCAGAAGTTAGGGCTTTTTTTTTTTCCATTCAAACATTTATCAAAAACTTACTTTGTGCCAAATACTAGGGCTACAAACACAAATGGCATGTCTTCCATCACCAGTGATTTAAGCAAATAACTTCATATTGTCCTTATTCATAAAGAGAACTACAATCTTTGTCATGATGATATCTGTAAAGCATCCTTTTATTTACACGGAACTTTTCTTTGATAAGCTAATGGTACTGATGAATGGAAACTATGATGAATGGAAACTATTACATCTGTAAATTCTAATCATTGTACATTACCTCCTCAAAAACCTAAAGTTGCAAATGGGAAATAACTAGATTCAAAATGCCATTATACTCTCCCAAAACCTAAGTAGACCTTGATACATCCTTGATCTCTAATGAAACCTACAAGTTGAGATGTTGTTGACATAAGCAGTGTTCAGCAAACTGAATGAAGAAAAATCCAAAGTATTATTGAAAAACGACTTTTTAACTCTAAAATGTTTAATTCTTTGAGACAACCTTTCTAGGTAGATACTACCATCATCATTCACAGAAGAGAAAATTAAGGGTAAAAAAAGGTTAATTAACTTGTCCCATAGCCAGAAGAGAGGTGATTCAGGGCTCATGCATCTGACTGAATAGCCTTTGACCTTACTGGTATGATACCACACCATGCTAGTTCTTTCAGTAGAGGTGGGCAGTCCAGAAGCCAGACTGACCATGGTACATATAAGATGAACCTACTAATCAATAGTTATTTCTATTTTATATTTTTATTACAATCAAATATACTTAACATACAATCTACAATTTTAACCATTCTTAGGTGTATAATTTAGTCGCATTAGGTACATTCATCATGATGTAAAACCATCATCAGTCATCTCCAGAACTTTATCATCATTCCAAACTGAAACTCTATATCCATTAAACAGCAGCTCGCAATTCAGCACCCCTCCGAGACCCTGGTAATCAACAGTCTACTTTTTGTTTCTACGAATTTGATTATTCTCTGTACCTTATATAAGTGTAATTATACAATATTTGTCCTTTTGTGTCTGGGTTATTTCACTTTTCATAATCTGTTGTAGGCTCACTCATTTTGTAGCATGGATCAGAATTTCATTACTTTTTAAGGCTGAATAATATTCCATCCTATGCACATACCATATGTGGTTTATCCACTCATTTATCAATCGAATTTGGGTTGTTTTGATCAAAATAATGTACATAATACAGTTATGAATAATACTGCCACAAACATTGCTGTACAAACATCTGTTTGAGTCCTTTTCAATTCTATGGGGTATATACTCGGAGATGGAATTTCTGGATCATATCATAGTTTGCTCTTAACTTCCTGAGGCTCCATCCACCATACTGTTTTCCATAATGGCTGCACTATTTTACATTCCCACCAACAGTGCACATTTCCCAATCACAAGTCCCATGGTAAGTATCATGCTAGTCTGTAAATTAGGGTAATAAGAATTCAACACAGTGTCTAACACAGAGTAGCTGTTTATAAATGCTGGTTGCATGAAAGGTTATACAGGCTATAGTGTTCAACATGGTAGTGACTTGTAACAGCACTAATTAACATAAGACAAATGTGTGTTTAGTGATTTTCTACCTCTATACTTATTTTTCCATGTGCAGATGATTAAAATCAATTTATCCAACAAATATGAATTGTGCATCACTTTTGTGCAAGACACTTTGGTAAGAACTCATAAATGTGACTGATACTTCTCTAGTGAAAAAAATCAATGAAAGTGATGAAAAATCAAACTCCACCCTTGTTTAGAATTCTGTAGGATGCATAAAATATCTTTCAGATGAGAATGATCTATAAAGTTTATTCAGCTCTGAAATTCCACAATCTTATTATTTTAGGTACAAACTAATAGAAAGTGGAAAGGCATCCAGAATAACAGATGAACTAAAAGGAAAAAAGGTCATATCCATTGTGGTTGGAGAACAAAGACTTTATGGGAGAGGTCACATTTAAGGACTTGTAGGACTTTAAAAACCAGTGGAAGATGCGAAGGTGCACTGGTAAATGAGGTTTGGCACAATTATGACCAGGCAGTGATCCAATTTTGCTTGAACAAAGGGTAAATGTGGACAACTGGTAGGACATATGCCTACAAAGACAGGCTAAATCTATATAGTTTATGGCTTTGAGGAGCAAACTGAAGAGTTAGTACTTATTTCTGCAGACATACCTGTTTTTAGGAAGATTAATCTGACAGCTCTGTACAGAACTGCCTTATGTAGGGAGAGGAGGTAGGCAGATGAGTTCACAGGTTATTAATATTGTCTAGGTGAGAGATAACAAGGATCTAAACTGGAAAGATGGCAGTGAGAGTGGGAAATCTGAGAGAAAGAGGGTGTAGTAAGAGCCATAGCCCAGCATTTGCCCATTAAATCTTTCTTCATAGAAAGCCGGTCAAGTTACATGCCAAGTTTATATATTCTACAGTGAATGGCAGTTCTCAAAATCTCCCCAAACTTTCTATTACAGTTCATTTATTCTGAAACCATATTCTACCAATGACAGAGATCCTTGTCACACTAATTAGCCTTGAAGGCATCACTAGAGTCACAAGAAGCTTACATTGATTTATCACCAAAAGCAGTAACCACCCATAAAGGCACTTCATTGGTCATTCACTTTTCAGCAAACTGAACTGTCTCCCTGGCTGGTTGAGCACAGTATAATCTCTTGATAACTAATGAAGTCTTCTATACCATCAACACAATGGAGATAGAATCCAAGCTTCAGAGCTGTAAGCACTTTAGAGATTATCTTGTTCAGTCTCCTTGTTTTATAAATGAGGCTCAGTGAGTCAAGTGATTCAGCTAAATAGTGGGAGGACTAAGACCAAAGTCTAACTCTCCTCACCATGCTCCCCTGGGGCTTATTGTATGATACTAATTAGCATGCAGGCACATTCATGCCTGTTTAGATGTTTAAGTCAATATTTGCAACCACGGGGGTCTTTGCCTAAACTATAAAACATTTGAGGTCGGGAAACAAGTATGGTAAGGCTGGTATGGAGTAGATCTCTGTGATTAGAAGGAGAGGCTATACATATTGGCTACTTCCTAATTCCTCAAGACCCTGAGTGATAAACTAGGAGATTTGAAATCCCTTAAAGTAGAAAATGTGAAATCTTGGAATCAAGGAAGATTTTTATAATTGTGCTTTATTTAAAAGTACTGGGGGCTCAATGGGTTAGGTATCTGCCTTTGGCTCAAGTCATGATCTCAGGGTCCTGGAATTGAGCCCTGCATCAGGCTCTCTGCTAAGCAGGGTGTCTGCTTCTCCCTCTTCCTTGATTACCTTAAATTCTTGGACAAAATCTTAATGAAAATATGTCACACAATTTGAAAGAAATTTTGTGAAAATTGCCACAGGCATTTAGATTTTTTTTTAATTTCAAAATTGAGAGAAGTTACTGTTTATTATGGTGACATTTCTAAAATTACACCACTGTGAATCAGGATCTTTTGGATGTATTTATCTTTTTCCTCTCTGTGTCAGGTTTCTTTGAACTGAGAAAGGTATGTTCTTATTCAGTTATTTCCATAACCATTATTAGCTCAATTTTCAGTTAAAGTAAAAACACTATACATCATTTAAAATCTAACCAAATTATGATACTTTATTCTTCCAAACTTTCTGACCAGCAATGATTCCATTAAAATGTAAATGCTGTACACATTCAATTCACAAAGCAAAGGGAGACATGATCAATGGCAGCAGTGGATCTTGAGCTGTGCTGTTGTTCTGGTAAAAAATTATGAAGAAACAAGTAGCTTTCCCTCTGGGCCTACCTCTCTCCCTCTTTCACAGAGTGGGCAGCTTCATAAGACAGTCAACCAAAAATTAGAAATTACCTGACCAGCCAGATTTGTCTAATGAGTTCAAGAGGTTACATCTAGGCTAACTAGAATATCCTCACATCCGACTGACAGAATGATTTACAAAGCATTCATTAATTACACACAAAAACCAAGGAGACAAATACACATATAAAAAGGACAACTCCCATGATTCAAAAAGTATCTCTGAGTAACAACCACATCTCAGATGATGTGCTATGCACAAGGCAGACATGCAAAGAGATTTCCTTGTGGATCTTCAACTCTAGTCAGGGAGATGGACAATAAGCAAGTAAATAAACATATGCAAACATAATCATCACTTAGAAATAAGTATTACTAAAGATCTGATGAGGGTTCTGTGGTGGAGAATAATAAAGGGGATGACTGACTTAGGTCTGGTGGTCAGGAAAAACCTCTTTGAAGAGTGATATTTAATGTAGGACCTGAAGGATGAGGAGACACCAGGTACAAAAGCCCAGAGAGGGAAAGGACTTGGCCTATTCTAGAAACTTCCAGATGATCCATGTGTAATACAGGCTTAAATTGACAGGCCTAGGTTGTCCAAACCCTACACATCACAAAGAAAAGCCTGGTCCTTGACCATTTCCTCTAAACCCTTGTTTGCTTACCTAGGGCTGTGACAGTTATATTAATCTGATTTATGACTGGGGCCCTGGGTTATCTGTTATCAGTTGGGCTTCTAAAGAAGCTAGATGTTAATTAACTAAGGTCTGCCACATGGGTCCTCCATGCCTATGTGACTAGTCTACAGTAAAAACCCAGTCAGTAATCAAGGCTAAAATGAGCATCCTCAGTTGGCAGTACTCCATATGTTGTCATACACACACATCATTCAGTAGGAGAACTGTGCTATTCACATCACTCCAATGGGATAGAACAAATGGAAGTTCAGGGTTTGATTCTCCCAGACTGTGACCTGAGGCTTTTTTCCATTGGTAATTTTAATCTCTCTTTTTTGCTGCAGTAAACCATAACCATGAGTACAACAGGTTTTCAGAATTTTGAGAGTCCTTCTAGTGAATCACTGAACCTGAGAGTGGTCTTGGAATCCCCCAGCACAGTCAGTGAGAGCAGAGGGTAGTGAGTAACAAGGACATAATCATGAGGAATCTCTGATGAGGAGATTATAAAGGTTATAGAGTTTATGCTTTATGGGTAATGAGATGCCACTTAAGGGTGTTAAGTAAGAACATGGTATCTGATTTACATCCTCCGAAGATCTCAATGGCTGCTGCATGGAGAATGGATTTGAGTGATGAATAGTGGAGAAAGTGACATCAGGCAGCTGTCCAGGAGGGGAATGATGGTGACAGAGACTTGGCCGCGGTGGGGAGGGTGGTGAAGATGAAGAGGAAGAGCAGATTTAAGATATATAATGGATAAAGAGGATGCAGATTTTGGTAGTGGGCTGTATTTCAAGAGGGATAGAGAACACACATCATAGACTATTTCTAGGTTTCTATCTTAACTGAGTATATGACAGTGTTAGTAAAATGGAGAAGACCCACCTCCCCTCCAGCAATCCTCACTTTGTTTCCTATAGTTACGAGTCTCTAGTGGTTTTTCTCCCTCTGATGACTTTCTATTCAGTAGTCCCTCCCTTTCCCATGATCCTCTGTGTCATTGCTTATATTCCATACATGAGAGAAACTGTATGGTAATTGTCTTTCTCTGATTGACCTATTTTACTCAACCTAATACCCTCCAATTCCATCTACATTGATGTAAATGGTAAGATTTCATCCTTTCTGATGGCTGAGTAATAGTCCATTGTGTACATATATATATCACATCTTCTTTATCCATTAATCTGTTGATGGACCCCTGTTTATGTTCCCTCTCTAGCTGTGTTTCTCTCTGTCAAATAAATAAATAAATAAAATCTTTTTAAAAAACTAACAAAATAAGGGGCGCCTGGGTGGCTCAGTTGGTTAAGCGACTGCCTTTGGCTCAGGTCATGATCCCGGAGACCCGGGATCGAGCCCCACATCGGGCTCCCTGCTCAGCGGGAAGCCTGCTTCTCCCTCTCTCACTCCCCCTGCTTGTGTTCCCTCTCTCGCTGTGTTTCTCTCTGTCAAACAGATAAATAAAATCTTTTAAAAAAATAACAAAATAACAAAATAAAAATAAAATCTAATTTGTCTGATAAGAGGATTGCTTCCAGCTTCCTTCTGATGTCCATTAGCATGATAAATGGTTTTCTACCTGCTCATTTTCAATCTGGAGGTGTCTTTGTGTCTAAAATGAGTCTCTTGTAGACAGCATATGGGTGGGTCTTGCTTTTTTATCTAATCTGATACCCTGTGTCTTTTGACTGGAGCATTTAGACCATTTACGTTCAGAATAACTATTGAAAAATATGAATTTAATGCCACTGTATTGCCTGTAAAGTCCCTGTTTCTTTCTGACCTATGTTACTTTTGGGCTCGTTCGTCACTTACAGGATCCCCTTTATTATTTCTTGCAGGGCTGGTTTAGTGATCACAAATTCTTTTAGTTTCTGTTTGTCCTGGAAGCTGTTTTTCTCTCCTTCCATTCTGAATGACAGCCTTGCTGGATAAAGTACTCAAAAATGAGTGCTCTTCTCGTTTAGTACCCTGAATATATCATGCCAGCCCTTTCTGGCCTGCCAGGTCTCTGTGGGTAGGTTTGCTGAGAGTTTAGTGTTCCCACCCTGGTACATTAAAGACCTCTTGCCCTGAGCTGCTTTCAGGATTTTCTCTTTATCTCAGAAATTTAAAAGTTTAATTATTATATGTTGGGATGTTGATTTTGAAGGAGGTTCTCTGTGCTTCCTGGACTTGAATGCCTGTTTCCTTCTCCAGTTTAGGCAAGTTCTCAGCTATGATTAGCTCAAATATACCTTCTGTCCCTCCCCCTTTCTTATTCCTCTGGGGCCCCAATAATTCTAATATAGTTTTGCTTTATGGTATCACTGATCTCTTGAAGCTTCCCAACATGGTCCATTAGTTGATGTTCTCTCTTTTCCTCAGCTTCCCTCCTTTTCATCATTTTGTTTTTCATGTCTCTCTACTGCCTCATTTATGTTAAAGCATATATTTTAGACAGCATTTAAGTTAACAAATTTTTAATTTTGGCTTGATTAGATTTTATTTCCACACTAAGAGATGCTCTAGTGTCTTTTATGATTTTTTCCAAGCCCAGCTAGTAAATTTATAATCATTATTCTGAATTCTAGGTCTGACATTTTACTTATATCCATATCAGTTAGATCTATGGCAGACAGTATTACCTCTGGCTCTTTCTTTTGTTGTGAATTTCTCTTTCTGGTTATTTTGTCCAGAGGAGAACAGATAAACAAGAGAAGAAAATCAAAAATAGCAACCATGACCCCAGTGAAATACACACTAGACAAATCCAAAGAGCTTAGGACCACCCCCACCCCACCCCCCAAAAAAAGAAAAGGAAAAAAGGAGGGGTGGAGAAGAGAGAATATAATCTCACAAGTGGACAAACAGGGTGATCCACTTGGTCCTGGGTATATTTTGGGTTTTTTTCTTATTATGTTCAGTTATCCAGCATATAGTACATCATAATGCTTTGTTTGTTACAAGACACTAAATCCCAAAATTGTAAAGAAGAACATAAATACAAAATTGAAATTGAATACAGTGAAAGTTGAAAATGAATATATCTATAAAATACAAGTGCAAAA
>PITA01029141.1:0-18317 GCA_004023965.1 Spilogale gracilis | reverse complement strand
TACACAGTGCTGTGAATTTAAATTGGGAGTCACCAAATAATTATTGGGCCTTTCCTGCTTGTAAAACACCAAGTGGGTGGCTGGGATGGCAAAATTAAATCTATTAAAGTCCATTTCCAGAAGATACATATTTTGATTAAGGAGCCAATGGAAAAGATTTTAAGAAGCCTTCTATGGTTTCCATAAAACAAGAAAATAGAGTTAAAAAAAATAAAAATAACTGGGGCTGCCTGAGTGGTTCAGTTGGTTAAGCTTTTGCCTGTACCTCAGGTCATGATCCCAGGGCTCTGGGATTGAGCCCCACATTGGGCTCCCTGCTTGGCAGAGCCTTCCCAATTTGGAGCAATGGTACACATAAAAGTCAAGTCAGAATGATCATAAATACATAGTATAGAAGAGGTCAAAAGTGGCAGGTAATTAAACAATCTGCTTAGCTGTGCTTGAATTTAATCCTCTGTTGAAGAAACTAAACCTGCTTTTTCTCTTCCATCTTCCATTCATCACTTCCCCCCCCCCCCCAGAACACAAAGACTCAGCCCTGACAGAATAGACAAGTTAGTTTAGTTGCTGATTTGTTTTGTTTTTCTGGCCAGTAGATCACAGCTGATAACACATAGGAAAATTCAAAATCCAAGCAAAAATATTCGTGGTTATTAATCTCTGATAAATCTAATACTTAAGCCTATGTAGCTCTGTATTCTCTGAAATAACCAAGTTCAGAGATATAAGATCACTAACATAGTAGGGTTCATCAGCCACAAGCTGGATCTGACTTTAGAAGATTCTTCTGCTACTATGTTCCATGAAAAAACTGTCTGATTATATTTGCCTTAGTAATAATGGTATTTGATGCCTACATGGTCTTTTACACATTTTTATCCATATAAAAACAAGCTCAGGATCTAAAAACAGTATTATTATACTGAAAGAAACATCACAGATAAAATTAATAAAGGTGTGTCATGCATCTATAATGCCACCAAACTGAACAAAAAGCATAATATATCTTGTCTTGTCTTTATTGTTTTCAAGAATGTTAAGATAGAAACTTTTATCCAGAATCAAACAATCCAAATTTTCAGAAATGCTACCTTATGATAAGGTATTAATGGAAAAGTTCTGCTTTCTCCTTTTAGGAAAATATAGTGATCTTTCTTCATTGTCTTCTTGAGATATTTTAGTATTATTAAATTGTTATTATTTTAAGTTTTAGAAGACCATGATCCTGAATAGCATTTGAATTTGATTAGCAGGAAGAATCAAGGGGAAATTGATGAAATCAAGAGCTTGATGGGTGAATATTTATTGGATTAAGCATATGTCCTGTGATGTGATATAGAAATGTCATTTAGATGGCTTTTGGACTAGAAATAAGAACATATTAGAATTTTCAGTAAAAGTAACAAAAGTCGGTAACAGATGTGGTCAGAGTGAAAAACGATGTGATAGAGGCAACAAGATTTGGGATGAAAGTGCCCAGGCTGGATGAAGACATTGGCTTAGAACATAAACCAAGTTGCAGCCAATTAAGGAAGAAAGTAGGACTTCAGGAAAAGAAAATTAAATTTTAAAAAGTGACTAGAATAAGTTAGAATGTTGTAATTATTGAAAAAGAATGAAGAATCTTGAAAAAGATGATTAAAATGGTCCAGATCCTGGGGAGGAATCTTTGGAGAGGGTCACAGAAGAAGGAAGTTTCTACCTCATCTAAGAAAGTAAGGACTAGAGATAGGATGCAGAAAAGCTAGAAGAAAAACATAATTGAGGAAGCTCAGCTGAGTGGTCAGAGGAACTAATCTTAGCGCCTAAACCTGAAGAACAGTTTTAGAACTGAGTTTCTGAAAATCCTTCTGATTTGACAGTCAAGTTTCCCTTCAATCTATCTATTGCTACAGGCCATGTATTTTCATCCAATATTCAACTAAGATAAGGCTGAATATATCTTACTCCCAAATTGGAACCAAAGTGAACAAGGGAGTCCTTTGCATATTAATGAACCAAAACAAGCATTATTAATACTTCTAAAAATGTTTTGGGATGGCAGAGTGTATATGAAATTAAGTATGAGTCTTAAGATTTTATCTTCTTTTAATCTCAGGTGTGATAACTAAATCCAAGTAGATACTCTTCTGGGTCTATTTCTTGCTCAATAGCACCAAACAGGGACTTGGTCACTAAAAATCACACTGCAGGGTGCTTTAGGGCAGTGTATCAGTGATTTTGTGAAATGCGGTTTGAAACCTCTGATATCAGGGTACTTCAACCTCGGCCCCTCATCATACTAGTCTCCTCAATGTCCTAAACAAAGCAAACAAATTATTGGGCCATACAGTTAACTCAACTGGAAGGGCATTGTTCCTGACTTCTCAGTTTCCTGAAGATGACCTTTCGATGACTCTGTGGCTGCATAGCTGAGATTCCATAAGCATGCAACAAATTTACAAAATATTGTGGAGACTACAATGGAAGCAATAAGTGATTTCACATATCGTTGGGAGATGCCCCCTAACAAATTTCTAATATCTCAGCAATTTTCCTATTTGTTGAAGTTAGGTAAGCTCTGATTATTTTTGGTTATTATTAGTTGAGAGGATCTGGGTGGTTGTTGTACAGACCACAACAAAGAGACTATCCTGCTTTGTAGGGTAAGAATACCAAATGGGAAATGAGATGGTGGTGGTTCTAAGAGGACAGCAAAGTTCATACCTAAAGCCTGCAGAAGATGCAAATGGGTCAACAAGATGCCAAAGTTGACCCTAAACATTATCCTAGACATTTAAGTGAAAGAAGGCTGATATTTTACCATAAAGGCTTTATCACAATAATAATTCTCAAATTCACATGAGAAATTATGGTGTGGTGAGAGGCAGTGAGTTGAGTATATCCAATAACAAGAGCTTTTGAGATGATCTGCAAAACAGTTGTTTGAAAACCAAATTATTGAGGAAAGCAAAGGAATGGTGCCCACATTTACTCAAGGCCTTCCTATGTTATTACATTTCCTTTCAGCAACACTGGTGCGAGGTTGATGATTAATCTTGATATATGGAAAAGGAAATTGAAGTTTGAAAAAACAATTCAATTTGTTTGAGATTTGGATGTAGAGCTGTCCATCAAGTTAGGTCTAGAGTGAAGAATGTGGATGTTACCTCCCCTTTTGATGTTGATTAAGATGATCTGCCTATCAACTCATAACATCTATAGCTAAAAATTGAAAAGAAAGCCTTTGAAGAATGAAATGATTTTCAAATTTTGCTTTTCAGAGCCTTGGAGCTTCCTCAGTAACTCTCTTGAACATCAAAAGGGCTTAGCTGATGGGGCTCTCAATCATCACCTCCACTCTAATCAGAAACTCTACTTTGTCTTTTTATGCATTGGCATATTTGGATGAAGGACTCCATTGCTAGTGAAAATTTGAAAAATAGGTATTAGAACTACCTAAAGGTAAACCACTTTCATGAAAGTTTTCAACTCAACTCTTTTAGGAAAATAGTTTTTATTTTTTGTTTTGTTTTGTTTTGTTTTGAAACCTAAGAATTGCTACAGCAAAAATCAAATAATTTCTTGAAGATTCCTATGCCATATTCCAATTGTCAGTTGATCACAACTTTTTTTATTCTATTCAGTAAGTGACAATTTCATTACTTAAGAAGAGACATATCTTTAAGAACTAAAAACCATTATATGGGTATCTTTGTAAAGTCAGCAGCACTGGTTATAAAAATGGTCAAGGAATGCAGCTTTATCACAGGCAATGGTAGAGGACAAGGATACCTATACAGATGATATTTATGGCAATGCAGCTCAACTAACACATCCTAACTGCAGTTGCTTTTTCTACAGGAGAGGATGAATCAGAGAAAGCAGAAAGTCTGCACTTTCTTTGTGTGATCTGGCAAGGTATTTGTAACTGGGATTTCAAGAACAGCTTGGAAGGAAGCTTCCTGCAGTTTCATCCATTGAATCTAAGCATTAATCCAAAAGATGACATTCTGGAAAAATGATCTCCAGGAATCAGCCATTTGAGTGTTTTAGTTATTTTTCAAGTTTTTCTGAGGTTGGTGACCCATCCTTAACATACTGAACAGGAAAAAATGGCTGATATACTTTAAGACAGACTTCACCAAAAGCTAAAATTAACTTTTGAACAAAGACCAAGTTGGACAAGAGCCTTTTTAATTTTGAAAATTTTTGTGGGAAATAAAAAATGACAAGTGAATGAGTTGGAAATTACTACAATAATTATACAACTTTGAACTTACCATCATAAATTGTAAATACTTGTTAAAATGCATACTACAGTTTCAACAAAGCAATACTAATAGGCATAATAAATCTTAAACTGGAGCACTCAAGTATTTAAAACAAGCACTAGACCAACCAAAGAAAATATTTTAAATGAGCAATGCTAAATGAATCAAGTCCTTCTCAGGTAGCACAGGTCTCCTGGATCTCATGGTCTGGAGCATACCAGATGGTTTTTGCACGTGTTAAAATCCTATTTGTGAGTATTAGTAATGGGGCAAAAAGTAATAATGAGATAGAACATTAAGGATGTAATAGAAATTCTAACACTGTTCGGGCCAATGATAGAGAGTAGAAAATTAGTAGGGTGTTTTTAAATGGAAGAGTAGAGGAAAAAAGAATTCTAAGACAATGAGATCTTTATTACAAAGTCATCCATACAAAAGTAGTCATTTCTTTTTTTTTTAAACCTGTTACAGAAATAAATCCAAATGTTTTAAAATATATGATGGCATAATCACTAAGTATTGAAAAGCAATAAAATAAATCTATAGTATATATATTATATATAAATTATTGGGTCGATAAACAAGATTCAAGCATTTGGCATACAGAGTGTAGTCATTCATTCCTTTAAAAACTTACTCTCTTCTGTGGTCCCCATGCACTCCTCACTAGCTACAAGAGATATAGAACGATTGTTTTGAGAATATTAAAATGGACCAATAAAAACTAAAGTCTGCATAAGTTGTCAGCACCATTTTTATAGATGCAAGTAGAGCATAATTACTTGGTCTGTTTGCATTTCCCATTTTCCTTCCTCACCAGCATAATGGAATGGCTATTTTATACCATTTAAACCAATTTTAGCTATTTCCCCTCTCAAGCTATGTGTTTGTGATGAGAAATCTAGCATAGGTCATTGGGGAGGTTTAAATAGTTGGCAGACTTAGAAGCTCTCTTTAAAGTATGTGTCAGGGGTGGGAGGTGAGGAGTGAGGGCAGTACGCATGGGTGGAATTCATGATGCTGAAAATTTTAGAAAAAAAGGGGAAATGCCTTTGCTAACTCAATCATCTTCTGCTGACAGTAGCCTAGCCTTGGGGAGAAGGAATGCATTTATGTGAATCTTTTCTCTATTAACCTTCAGGCTGATTCAAATGTGGATTTTCCTCTTTTACTCAGCAGAGCACAATGAGCCTGATTGCCCCTTTCTCTCTGGAGGAAGTTGGCTGTTCCCAAACCTGATCAATCTATGCAAAACAGCCCTGCAGAATAGCAAGACGCTCTCCTAGAGCTTCCCACACTGAGTCTCATTTTCAAATGTCTGAAAAGAAGAACAAATAGTCTATTTGTATTTTACACTTTCCCTCAGCTGCAGGGGAAGCGCTCCGTGTCCCTCTCTCAAATTCTGAATCTCTATATTTCTACACATCAGTAAATGTGCAAAAAGAAGTGCATTTTAATGCCATGAGAGTGACCAGAGTTCAGCAGTATTCTCCTTCTCTCTCTTGAGTCTTTTGTTTTTAAAAGACTATTTTTTTAGTGCAGTTTTTAAGAGAATGGCAAAATTAAGAGAACAGTACAAAGATTTTCCATATACTTCTTCCCCCATACATGCATAGCCTTCTCCATAATCAGATATCTCTCCTATTGACAACAGTTGTTTCAACTGTTGAATCTGCTTGACATATCATGATCATCCCGAGTCCATAGTTTACATCAGGGTATACTGTTGGTGCTGTCCAGTCTATGGCTTTGGACAAGTAGATAATAACATGTATCTACCATTATGATATCATACAGAATGTTTCACTATCCTAGAAATCCTTGCTCTTGAGTCCTTTTTATCTCCAGTTCAATCCATCTATGTCATAGGGCCTTGAATATTCCAGCTCTTAATAAATATGTGATGAATTAATAAGTGGGTCTCTAAAACACCCTAACAACATGCAGGATAACTCAACAAAGATCAGCTATGTTGTTAACATTATGTTCAGGACACCTCAGGACAAATGGATCTGAAACTTTTCTCTGAAACACATAATTTTATTTCATTATGCTGTTGGTACAGAGAACAAGAAATACACAGAACAGTTGAGAATGCACAAAGTCTTTTTTTTTTAATTTATCTTTATTTTTCTCTCCTAACTTTTTATTTAAATACTAATTAGTTAACAAATAGTATAATATTGGTTTCAGAAGTAGAATTTAGTGATTCATCACTGACATATAACACCCAGTGCTCATCATAATAAGTGCCCTCTTTGATACTTTGCTACCCATTACCAATTTAGCTCATCCCCAACCCACATCCCTCCATCAACTCTCAGTTTGTTCTCTATCCTTGAAGAGTCTTTTATGGTTTGCCTTCCCCTCTCTCTTTCTCTTCCCTGCCTTCTCACACATTCATCTATTTTGTTTTCCTAAATTGCATATATGAGTGAAATCATATGTTTTTGGTTTTCTCTGACTGACTTATTTGACTAGCTTAATACACTCTGGCTCCAACCACATTGTTGCAATCCTGAAAAAGAAAAGCAAAGTGGGAGGCATCACCATTATGGACTTCAAGCAATATTACAAGGTTGTAGTCATCAAGACAGTGTGGTACTGGCAAAAAAAGAGCTCAATGGAACAGAATAGAAAACCCAGAAATGGATCCAAAAATTTACAGTCAACTAATTTTTGACAAAGCAGGAAAGAATATCCAACAGAAAAAAGACTCTTTGACAAATGGTGTTGGGAAAACTGGAAAGCCACATGCAGAGTGAAACTGGACCACTTTCTTATACCATACACAGGATAGATTCAAAATGGATGCAAGAGGGGCACCTGGGTGATTCAGAGGGTTAAGCCTCTGCCTTTGGCTCATATCATGATCTCAGGGTCCTGGGATCGAGTCCCACATCAGGCTCTCTGTTCGGCAGGGAGTCAACTTCTTCTTTCTCTGTCTGCCTCTCTGCCTATTTGTTATCTCTCTCTGTCAAATAAATAAATAAAAT
Organism: Spilogale gracilis; assembly: GCA_004023965.1. Taxonomy (NCBI): domain Eukaryota; kingdom Metazoa; phylum Chordata; class Mammalia; order Carnivora; family Mephitidae; genus Spilogale; species Spilogale gracilis. The sequence continues at coordinate 11,068 of PITA01029141.1, read as the reverse complement.
CTTTAACAAAAATAAACAAAAATCTTTACAAAGCTGGAGGCATCATGCTACTTGATTTCAAGCTTTACTCCAAAGCTGTGATCACCAAGACAGCATGGTACTGGCACAAAAACAGACACATAGACCAACAGAACAGAGTAGGGAGTCCAGATATGGACCCTCAACTCTATGGTCAAATAATCTTGGACAAAGCAGGAAAAAATGTCCAATGAAATAAAGACAGTCTCTTCAATAAATGGTCCTGGGAAAATTGGATAGGTACGTATAGAAGAATGAAACTCAACCATTCTCTTACACCATGTACAAAGATAAACTTCAAATGGATGAAAGACCTCAGTGTAAGACAGGAATCTGTCAAAACCCTAGAGAAAAACATGGGCAGTAACCTCTTCAACATCAGCCATAGCAACTTCTTTCAAGACACATCGTCAAAGGCAAGGGAAACAAGAGTGAAACTTTTGGGACTCGATCAAAATAAAAATCTTCCACACAATAAAGGAAACAATCAACAAACCAAAGAGAGGCAACCCACAGAATAAGAGAAGGTATTTTCAAATGTCATTTGTACAGACAAAGGGCTGATATCCAAGATCTATAAAAAAACTGCTCAAACTCAACACCCAAAAAAAAGATGATCACATCAAAAAATGGGCAGAAGACATCAACAGACACTTCTCCATAGAAGATGTACAAATGGCTAACAGACACATGAAAAAATGTTTATCACCATTAGCCATCATGGAAATTCAAATCAAAACCACTTTGACATACCACCTTACACCAGTCAGAATGGCCAAAATTAACAGGACAGGAAACAGCAAGTGTAGGAGAGGCTGCGGAGAAAGGGGAACCCTCTTACACTGTTGGTGGGAAGGTAAGTTTTGGTGCAGCCACTTTGAAAAACAGTGTGGAGATTCTTTAAAAAGTTAAAAATAGAGCTACCCTATGACCCTGCAATTGAACTACTGGGTATTTACCCCAAAGATACAGATGTAGTGTAAAGAAGGGCCATATGTACCCAAATGTTCATCGCAGCAATGGCCACGATCGCCAAACTGTGAAAGAGCCAAGATGCCCTTTAACAAACGAATGGATAAAGGGAATATAGTTCATATATACAATGGAATATTACACCTCCATCAGAAAGGATAAATACCCAATTTTTGTATCAACATGGATGGGATTGGGGGAGATAATGCTGAGTGAAATAAGCCAAGCAGAGAAAGTTGATTATCATATGGTTTCACATACTTGTGGAGCGTAAGGAGTAACATGGAGGGAAGGAAAGGAAATGTGAACTGGGGTAAATCAGAGAGGGAGATGAAGCATGAGAGACTTTGGACCCTGAGAAACAAACTGAGGTTTTGGAAGGGAAGGAGGCGAGAGGATGGTTGGGCCTGGTGGTGGCTATTACAGAAGGCACACATTGCATGGAGCACTGGGTGTGGGGCATAAACAATGAATTTTAGAACACTGAAATATAAAATAAATTATTTTTAAAAAATGGATGAAAGACCTAAATGTGAGACAGGAAACCATCAAAATCCTAGAGGAGATATATAGGCAGTAACCTATTTGAGTTTGGCTGTCGTAATTTCTTACTAGACATGTCCCTGGAAGCAAGGGGAGTGGACATCTTCTATGTGATGGTCTTTTTGGTTGTTGTCAATTTATCATAGATTAAGTCAGGTAGGATGTGCTAGGTAAATAGTTGTTGACTAATGACTCAATGATTACAAAAAAATAGACAAGGGTTTTAAATAAACAGTTTATTTACACATCCTATTGAATGTAGTTCTAAGCCTTTATTACTTGAGAGATTAGTTCTCAGGAGAATTATAAAGAAATCACTTGTGTTCTGTGGGTAGAAGATAACTACAAGTTAAGAAAGGTCACTTCAACAGTATATTATGTTCAGTGCTGGACCTGTCAACGAGAGAGACTCGGAGGGTGCTAGTAGGACGTTGGCAAGTCATTTTCCTCTCAAGTTGCACTGTCATCTGCAAGGTTCTTACCATGTGTCATGTCCGAAAAATTCAAATCATTTTTTCAGGGAATGCTTTGCAAGTGATTTTATTGTTCTGTCTTTAGTCAAATTAGCATTTGATTTTTATGAAGCTGTGATTTTGTAAAGTGAAATCCTTTATGTGATTCCGACATTGATGTTCTTTTTATCTCAAGGGAATATACATTAACAAAACAAGTATTATTTTTGACAGACTTATTTAAAGAGCTTCTCAATGAAAAAATGATCATAGTTGAAAGTTATTGTGTGGGATGAAATCAGAGAGGAAGACAAACCATGAGAGACACTTAACTACAGAAAACAAACTGAGGGTTGCTGGAGGAGAGGTGGGTGGGGGGATGGGGTAACTGGGTGATGGGCATTGAGGAAGGCAGGTGAGGTCATGAGCACTGTGTATTATATGCAGCTGATGAATTACTGAATTCTACATCTGAATCATCATTATATACGTTTTATATAATGATGTTGGCTAATTTAAGTAAATAATAAATATACATTCACAATTTAAAAATAAAAAGTAAAAGTTCATGTTTTCACATTAACATCACAATGTTTCACATCTGTTCTTGTTAATGTGTTGAATATTTAAGTTAAAAGAAAAAATGATTTAAATCCTAGAGTTTCAAACTTTTGTTGTATCAAGAGCTTATATAAAATGTCAAAAATGAAAAAAAAATGTCAAAAATGCCATAAACTTTCACATTGTATTATTCGTGAAACACTACACTTTGATTTGCAACTTGCATAAGTGAAAGATATGAATGAATTCAGTGGTGTTTTCAATTGTTAATATTTTGATAATCACAACAGAAATTCTTTATATGTGAAACTTATATTAAATAAACGTGCAAAATATATTATTCATCCATTCAACAGCAAATGCTTGACTTTATTGGAAAATGCATTTGTAGATGATCTCTGTAATAGCTTTCTGGCCCACTGAATTTTGTAGCCACAGCTAGGCACCTACCAATTTAGAAAATAAACCAGCTTGTGTGAGAAAGATCTCATCGGTATTTTAGGAGGCCACTAGACAGACTTCTGAAGGAAAAATATAGGAAATACTCTTTCTAGATAAACCACTAGCAGAAGGCTGTAGGTCTACACAGTGGGGACAGTGAGTAGACCACACTCCGTGTGCGCATCTGAAGGCATCAGTCATAGGCTTCGCACCTCATTCATCACTGAAAGTTTGCTGCCATAACCAAAAAAGCCCACATAAACCTCTGTTCATTTACATCAATCCAAGTAATTTTGGGGTTCAATTTGTATTTTGGATAGGTTGATTGGAAACATTCTTCACAATAATAATTTAAAGAACACACACACACACACACAAGCATTTTGGGTTGGTTCTAGCTTGTTAGTGGGACCAAATTTTTCCTCATAAGCTGTGAATAGGATACTAAAACAATAGAAAAAGGACAAATAAATTATCTATTATTTTTTATAGATTTATAACAGATATTATACTAAAATTATGAAACATAAAGGTAAGGTTTTCTACTACTATTGAGGAAACAAATCCATTACAGAGACTTATTGAAATGCAGACTCTCACTGGGGCATTTTGGAAATATCTGATGTCCAATAGCTGGCATCATGCCTTTAGGTCTGTTATTAACCTAAAATCTGTAGCTAGCAAAAATAATAAATAAGAAATCTTGACATTGCAGATTCCATGATTTAGAAGTTTTATATATTTATGTAAGTTTCTATGAATAGGAAAGAGTTTAAGAATTTGAGAATGTGATTTATAATAATAAATGTATATGCTTGAAAAAAAGTCCAATAAATGTAAGAAATGCAGACTCAAATACAGTTTCATTGGCTCAATTATCAGTGTAGTAGAGGTTTTATTAAACTATTAGCCTGAGAAATTGAAGATGAACTGAACTACAGTATATAATCTTGGCAACTTATCTTCTCTTTTATTGGCCATTATCTTTAATCATAACAAAGTAGCTCACTTGGTAAACTATGTTAGTAAAGATATCTGGCATCCATGTAAAGTCTGAAATTTTAGTGAGTATATCAAACACAATTCAGTAGCCAGCTATATTAAAAATCTAGCCAGGTTAATATAATTTTTCATAGATTTAGAATACTTATATATTATGTACTATATGTTATATACTAACTACTTATGACACTTTGTAATTTACATACAGTAAATTTTCAAGTTCATATAATATATGCATTTATTTTGCTTTAGTTTGAGTTATTAGAAATTTAGATCATGAGTACAAATAAGAATTATTCTACCAATAAACTGTTTTCTAATTTCCACAGGTCTTTTCTTCATTTTAAAGTAATTATATTAATTTTATATGCATTCTAATACTACATTATACATGAAAAGGGTGAAGAAATTCTTGCTTTCTAGGTATGATTTTAAAACACAAGCTAGAGGGGTGCCTGGATGGCTCAGTTGGTTAAGGGACTGCTTTCGGCTCAGGTCATGATCCTGGAGACCGGGGATTGAGCCCCACATTGGGCTTCCTGCTCAGGGAGAAGCCTGCTTCTCCCTCTCTCAATCCCTCTGCTTCTGTTCCCTCTCTAGCTGTTTCTCTCTGTCAGATAACTAAATAAAATCTTAAAAAAAAACACAAGCTAGAAACTGAATTATAATTTTATACCCTAGAAAACAGTATATTTAAAATTAATTAATTGAGACTTTCACTCATTTAGTCAACATATATTCATTAAATTTCTATCATAGGCCAAGTGCATTGTGAATGGCAATATTATTAAGTCATTTGCCCTTTTGGTGTTCAGGTCTCATAGAAATGAGATAGCTTAAGATAAGAACATGTAGTAAGATAAGCTCTGACACATGTATGTGTGTGGCCTATATGAACATGACCAAGGTGGGCTCTTTTCATACTGATAAATCCTCCACAAGTGTTTGGAGGTCCACCAGGGCCTAGGAGTTTTAGAAAATGTTCATATCCATAAACATGATTAGAAATGTTTACACAAAAAGCTAATTGCACCATCAATAAAGTGAGAAAAAAGCAACCTATTGAATGAGAGAAAATATTTGCAAATTATTAATCTGATAAAGGGTTAATATCCAAAATACATAAAGAACCTATACAATAACTTAATAGCAAATTATGAGCAATCTGATTAAAAAATGGGCATAGGATCTGAATATAAATTTTTCTAAAGAAAGATACATACATGGCCAACAAGTATATGAAAGGATGCTCAGCAGCACTAATCATGATAGAAATGCAAATCAAAACCATAAAATATCACCTCACCCTTGCTAGAATGATTATTAGAAAAAGAGAGAGAGAGAGAGAGAGAAAGAGAGAGAGAGAGAGAGAGAAGAAATAGCAAGTGTTGGTGAGGATGTGCAGAAAAGGGAATGTTTGTACACGGCTGGTGGAAATGTTAATTGGTGCAGCCACTAGGGAAAACAGTATGGAAGTTTCTCAAAAAATTAAAAATAGAAGTATCATATGAGCCAGTAATTACACTTCTGAGTATTTATCTGGAAAAAAAAAAAAAAGATCTTTTGAGAACTAACTCCCAGGTACTGTTCTATGTGCTCATAATAGTCAGTGAACATGATAAACTAAGGTCCATGGACTCTGAGACTTATATTCTAGTGGAGTGAGAGAGACAGCAGAATGTGATAAATAAGGAAATTGCATTTGTGTTAGAAGGTGATAAGAGCTACAAAAAATTTTGTTCAATAGCATGAAGGGTGTTGGTCATCCTGTGTTAGGGAGGAGGGTGAGGAAGAATGATGGATTGGAGTTTTCAACAAGATGGGGGCAGGGAGAACCTTGTACAGAAGATGGAAAGTGAGCAAAAACTTGAAGTAAATGAGTGAACAACATGGATTTCTGCAGGAGCAGTGTTCTGGGCGGAAGGAACAGGTGAACCAAATATTTTGCTCCAGCAGTTTCTTAGGGCAGCTTCAACACTTGGCATTCGCCTCTTGATATTGGCTTTCCCTAAAGACAAACAACAAAAAAAGAGTGTCTTTTTCAGGAAGACCAGCTACTTTTAGTCACAAGGGCAAAACATAATCTAAGTATCACACAGAGCCTATTGCCTTTCACCATTTTGGCTGACTTCTTTATTCCTATACAAGTCAAGCCAAGAAGAATCAATGAGGTGCCACCAGGCAAAAATCCAAAGATTCACCAGCCATATTGGCTAACCTAGAGACTTCATTTCTCTCAGCATGAATAGCCCTGAGCCATAACAATTAAACTTGCATGATCTAATTCTTTCAGATGTCCAGAATCCTCAGGTCCAAGCTAAATTCAGAGTTATCAATCTCCACATTGCTTTTTTTTTTTTTTTTAAATTCACTACAGATGAACTGTTGCAAAAAAAAACTTGGAACTTTGGGAGGAATATGGGATAAAGGTTACCAGCTAAAATACAAGATGCTAAAATAAAAACAAATAATTGTTTAGTATTAAGTTAATATTTTGTGGGACATCTTTATACTATAAACATATTCTTCATCTGAAATTCAAATTCAAATTTTTATTTGGTAGATCTAGGAACTCTAACTAGAAATAAAATTGATAATGTGTTTTTCTTTTAGCTGGAGAAAAATTGAGATCTAGACTAATTTCTGATTTGGACATGAGCAAAGATTTCTGAACTGAGGCTGTTTACAATGTATCATGATACTTCATACCAACTTTGACTGTGTGGACGGCTTTCCAACAGATTCTAAGCTGATACCGATACCATCTGATGTCCTGTATAAGGCTCTTGTTAGTCGTCAGGTATGAATGAGTTCCAGTTCCAGCATCTCCCAGCATTGTCTGGAATAAAATCAGCTACTGTCCTCTGAGCTGAAAGGATGCCTTTTTCTTTATTATTACCCAATCTCTTGAAGCATCCAGTCCCTACTTCCTACTCTTTATGACAGTCAGCATACAGTACTTTTTGTTCTAACAGGTGTATAATGATGTATCTGATTACTTATCACGGGCATTTTGTTTTTCAAGACACTCACAGACTGCCAGGGGAAGGAGACTGTCCTACCTCAACATGTACCAAGAGTTTTAAAATTCCTAAATGGAGAGGGTTTTGCTCAATGTGCTTTAGTTTATTGCAGATCCAATGCCCTAGTCACATTCTCCTTCTTTGTTTGCCCATGTTAACAGTCAAACTAGCTTTAATGCGAGTCCTTGTTTAAGCCTGAATAAGAAGTATCAACTTTCCACCTATTGGATTGAACAATAAAGTTGTACTTGCATTCCATTGTGTGGAAGTGAAAACCAATTACTTTGTGACATTATTCTTACCCTTTAAAAAAAAACTTCTCTATCAGAGTAACAATGATAGAAACATATCATTATGACAGAGCAGTTTCCACCTTCTATATATTGAATTTCATTAAGAGAAATACCTGTAGAAACACAAAATCCACACAGAATAGTGTTGACAGGGGCAACCCAAACTCTTTTCCCCAGAGGCAGGATGTGATGCTGGGTTAGAGACACTATGTTAGTAATCAGACAATATCCATGCTGTGTGGTTCAGCATCATTAGAGTTAGGGATGTCTTCCAAATATCTATGGTACATACACAAAGAAATCTGTGGTTTTATTTGATTCTTTTTAAAGAGTAAGGAAATATATCCAGTGGTACTTTTTACCAAAAATGATGAATATAAATCTTTTAAAATCATAGACATATGTAAAATAAGTTCAATTCCAATTTACAATATAAGATATGCTACTTTTGAAAGGATTTACTTACCTACCCTCCCACATGCCACTGAGTTAAGCTTTTGGAAAAAAATGTGTTGCAATTTTTTGTGAAACCGAAAAAAATATTCAGAAACTTTCTCAAAAGAGCTATTATAAAATTTTTACATAGGAAAATTATATATGAAGCATATGTACATGTTAAAATCTGCCACCCTCCTTATGAAGTAGAATATCACTAACACTCTTAACTCTCATGAATACCCCTCAAAGATTTCATTGTAATTCTCCTGCATTTAAAAATTATCACCCTTGTGTTCCTTTATGGTTTTACCACATATGTATGGATCCTCCCAAAAAATACTGTTTGGTGTTTTTTTTATATTTATCTTATATTTTTTTTTAACAGCACATGGGTGGTTTTCAAGTTTTTATAACTGTAACCAATGATAAGAATTTTGTATGCATGAGTCCTGTGTATATGTAAAAGTATTTATATGTCAGTAAAAATGCTCCAGAGTATATACATTTTAAATTCCATTACTAAATGCCAGACTTCCAAAGTTGTTGCATTTATTTTCCCATCAGCAGTTTTTGAGAGTTCTCAGTGCTCACTACCACTTGATATTGTCTGACATTTAAAAATTTTATCATACTGTTGGGTGTAAAATGATACCTCAACTGGATTGCCTGACTATGAATGATATGAGCATCTTTTCCTAGGTTTATTGTTCTTCTGATTTTGTTTTCCTATGAAGTTCAAGTCTTTCTTCTTTATGATACCTGGTCATTTGCCTTTTTTAAAAAAATCAGTCTAGGGGGCGCCTAGGTGGCTCAGTGGGTTGAAGCCTCTGCCTTTGGCTCAGGTCATGATCTCAAGGTCCTGGGATCAAGGCCCGCATCAGGCTCTGCTCAGCAGGGAGCCTGCTTCCTCCTCTCTCTCTGCCTGCCTCTCTGCCTACTTGTGATCTCTCTCTTTGTCAAATAAATAAATGAAATATTTTTTAAAAAATCAGTCTAGGGGTGCCTGGGTGGCTACCTTGGTTAAGTGTCTGACTCTTGACTTCAGCTTAGCATGTGATCTCACAGTGGCAATGTCAAGCCCTCAATGGGGCTCTGTGCTGGGTGTAGAACCTGCTTAAGATTCTCTGTCCCTCTCCCTCTGTCCTTCCCCCACTCTCTCTCTCTCTTTATAAATAAATAAATAAATAAATAAATAAATAAATAAATAAATAAATAAAAACTTAAAAATCAATATGTAGGAATCATATTTTTTGGGTATACATCATTTGGCAAATAAAAATATTGTGATTTTTTATTACATTTGTGGCTTATATTTCCAGTGTCTATTTGTTATCTTTTGATAAGAGAATGCCCAGTTTTAACACTATTTAACTTACTAATCTTTTCCTTTTTAGTTTGTGCTTTATGTGTCTTATTTAAGGAATCCTCCCTTGTTTCAGCATTATAAATATTTTCTCTAATATTATCTCCTAAAAGTTATCTTCAAAACTTTGTATTTCATATACTGTATGTTTATAATCACCTCAAGTTTGTTTTTACTTATGGTGTAAGTCAGGAATCTTATTTAATTTTTCTTAACATGTGGATAAACCACTGGACTGTTCCATTGGTTAAACCTTTTCTTCAGCCAAGCTGCTGTCCACTTTTAGTCACATATAGAGTTCCCAAGTACATACAAGTTGAGGGAGGGGTCTAGTATGTGCCATATGGCATTGTGCTTATCCTTGCATGACATCACAATTAAATTATACATCCTTGACGATAAGTAATGATATCTGTTAGTTCCTAATGAGGACAACCTGGACTGTACTTGTCTTTTGCTCTTCCACATATATGTTAAAATCAGGTTGGGACTTTAATTAGAATTAACTTAGATATCTTGATTATTTGGAGAGAATTGATATTCTTTAAAATATTGTCTTCCTCCCCATAAGTATAGTATGTCTCTTAACCTTTTCTTTAATATCTTATATTAAGTTTATGATTTTCTCCATAATGGTTTTACATATTTTTCATTAGTTCCTAGGTACATTAAATTTTATGATAAACAATATTATCTTTAAAATTTCATCCTCTATTTTGTTGCTGGTGTATAGAAATAAAATTAAATTGAATTACTGCTTTTATGTCAGCAAAAGAACTAAAAAATTAATTCTGTAAATTATTTAGGATTTTCCAGATAGGTGATAATTTATATAACAATAATGACAATTTACTATTTATTTTCCAACCTTTTGTATTTTATTCATTTTTCTCATATTATATTTATGAGGGCTTAAAATTCAGTGTGGACTAAAAGTGATCATAGCAAGCATTCTCATTTTGCTCTTTTTTAAAAAAGAAAATTTATTTTTTTTTTAGAGAGAGAAAAAGTGTAAGAGAGAGCACAGAGAGGAGGGACAGAGGGAGATGGGGAGATGGAGAGAGAGAATCTCAAGCAGACACCCCTCCCCACCCCTGCTCCTGCTGGGGGGGAAGGCCAGAGCCCAAGCAAAGGTGGGAGGCAGCTCCATCTCAGGACCATGAGATCATGACCAGGACTGAAATCTAGTCAGAGGCTCAAATGACTGAGCCACCCAGTTGCCCCTTGTTTTGCTCTTAATGTTAAAATTAGAATGTTTAGCATTTAATCATTAGTGCTGTTTACTATAGGATATTTTTAGATATTATATTTACCAGTTTGAGTTTGTCAGGAGATTTTAGTTTATCTTTTGTCTTAAAGTAGGAATGACATAGAATTTTGTTGAATGTTATTTCTAAATGTGAGAGAGACGCATATGTTTTTCTTTTAATCCATTGAAGTGGTAAATGACCTTAAATAATTTTCTACCATATTAAATTAATATTGCTTTCCTGAGAGAAAACCAGCTGGTCATAATATAGACTCTTTTTATACATTATAAACTTCCTATGCTAATCTTCTGTTTTTATTTTTCCCTCTATGGTTACCATTGACAATGTCTTATAATTTTCCCTTACTTCCTTTTCTGCTTTTTTGAATGAGGTCAATTCTTTACAAAACAAGTTAGGGAGTATTCTTAAAATTGTTTAGTCTCTGAAGAGTTGGTAGAAATAAGAATTTTCTCCTTATAATATTTGATAGAACTCATGATTAAAATCACAATGTACTGCAATGAACATTGGGGTGGAAAGAGCCAAGGTGCCCTTCAACAGATGAATGGCTAAAGAAGATGTGGTACATATATACAATGGAATACTACACCTTCATCAGAAAGGATAAATATCCAACTTTTGTAGCAACATGGACTAGACTGGAAGAGATTATACTGAGTGAAATAAGCCAAGTAGAGAAAGTCAAGTATCA
>PITA01029140.1:0-18323 GCA_004023965.1 Spilogale gracilis | reverse complement strand
AAAAAAAAAAAAAAAAAAAAAAAAAAAAAAAAAAAAAAAAAAAAAAAAAAAAAAAAAAAAAAAAAAAAAAAAAAAAAAAAAAAAAAAAAAAAAAAAAAAAAAAAAAAAAAAAAAAAAAAAAAAAAAAAAAAAAAAAAAAAAAGGACCAGAGACCATTAACTGTGAAGTATAATTAACGCTCTAAAAAAATAAACTTAATATGAATTAAAAAATACAATTAAGGATAAAAATAATATAACCTCAATAGATGCAGAAAAAGAATTTGACAAAATTCAGCATTCATTTATGAGAACTCTCAACAAAGTGTATATACAGAGAACATACCTCAACATTAAAACATATATAACAATCCTACATCTAATATCATACTCGACCATGAAAATCTAAGTTTTTCTTGTAAGTCAGGAACCAGATAAGAATGCTCCCTCTAACCACATAGTTCTGGAAGTACTACGCAAAGCAATTAGGCCAGAGAAAGAGATAAAAGTCATCCATATCAGAAAGGAAGAAGAAAAACTGTCATTATTTGCAGAGGACACAATACTATTTATATAAAACCCTAAAGAATCCACCATAAAACAATTAGAACTAATAAATGAATATAGTAAAGTTGCAGAGTACAAAATCAATATACAGAAATCTAATAACACTAATAACAAAACATCAGAAAGAAAATTTTTAAAAAAATTTCACTTATAATTGCATCACAAAGAATAAAATATCCAGAAATAAATGTAACCAAGGACCTGTATACTGAACTATAAGACATTGATGAAAGAAACTGAAGAAGACACAAATAAATGGAAAGATATTTCAGGTTCATACATTAGAAGAATTAATGTTGTTAAAATGTCCGTACTACTCAAAGTAATATACAAATTCAATACAATCCCCATCAAAATACCAATAGCATTTTTCACAGAACTAGAACAAATAATAGTAAAATTTGTATGGAACCACAAAAGACCCCAAATAGCCAAAGAAATCTTGAGAAAGAAAAGCATAACTGTTGGTATCACACTCCCTGATTTCAAACCATACTATAAAGTTCTAGTAATCATAATTTTTGTACAAAACAGAATACGGATCAATGGAACAGAACTGAGAGCCCAGAAATAAACCCACATATATATGGACAATTAATCTATGATAAAGGAGCCAAAAACAAACAATGGAAAAAGGATAGCATCTTCAATAAATGACTGTAAGAAAACTGAACAGCCACATGCAAAAGGGTGAAAGTAGACCACTATTTTTCACTATACACAAAAATTAACCAAATGGATTTAAAGACTTGGCTGTAAGACCTAAAACCACAAAATTCCTAGAAGAAAACATAGACAATATGCTCCTTGACATCAGTCTTAATGACATTTTTGTGGATCTGACTCCAAAGGCAAGTAAAACAGAAGCAAAAATAAACAAGTGGGACTACATCAAGCTGAAAAGCTTCTGCACAACAAAGAAAGCCATCTTCAAAATGAAAATACAATCTACTGAATGAGAGAAGATATTTGTATACCATACATCTGATAAAGGGTTAATACCCAAAATAGATAAGGAACTCATACAACTCAATAACAAAAGCAAAAAAACAAACAACCCAATTAAAAAAATGGGCAAAGGCTCTGAATAGACATTTCTTCAAAGACGACATCCAACAGGCACATGAAAAGATGCTCAACATCACTATTACAGAAATGAAATTCAAAACCACAATGAGGTATCACCTCACACCTGTTATAATGGCTATTGTCAAAAAGACAAGAAATAATGAGTGTTAGGGTGTGGAGAAAAGGGAACCCTTGTTCACTGTTGGTGGGAGTACAAATTGGTGCAACCAGCATGGAAAATAGTATATAGATTCCTCAAAAAATTCTATCCTGTGATTCAGCTATTCTACTTCTGGGTATTTATTTGACAAATACAAAACCACTAATTTGAAAAGACAGATACATTTCTTTTTTTTTTTTATTGTTACTAAAATTTTTTTTGCCAGTGTTTCAAGATTCATTCCCCATTCCCCACACCCAGTGCTCCACGCTTTAGGTGTCCCCAGTACCCACCACCAGGCTCTCCCATCCCTCCACCCCCCTCCCTCCAAGTCCTCAGTTTGTTTCTGTGTCCAAAGTCTCTGTTGTTTCGTTTCCCTCCCTAGATTACCCTAGTTCCCATTTGCTTTCCTTCTCCCACTGTCCTCCAGTGTGCAAGACAGATACATTTCTATGTTCACTACAGTATTATTTACCATAGCCAAGATATGGAAATGACCTAAGTGTCTATTAATACATGACCGGATAAAGATGTGTTATATTTATACAATGGAATACTACTTAGCCATAAAAAAGAACAAATTCCTGCATTTGTGACAACATGGGTGGACGTTGGGGGTATTAGGCTAAGTGAAATAAGTCAGATGAAGAAAGATAAATACTACACGATTTCACTCATATGTGTCATCTAAAACAAACAAACATAGAAACAAAATAAAATAACAACAAATTCAGGGATACAGAGAACAGATTATCAGTTGCCAGAGGGGAAGCAGATGGGGGAGGGTGTGTGTGTGAAATGGATGAAGAAAGGCAACTCTGTGGTGACGGATGGTAATCAGACTTGTGGTGATTACTTTGTAGTGTATACAGATGTCAAATTATAAAGCTGTATGCATGAAGCCAGATAGATAGATAGATAGATAGATAGATAGATAGATAGATGATAGATAGATAGATAGATAGATAGATAGATAGATAGATAGATAGATAAAATACCAGCTGTCTCAAAACCATATGAATTTGAAACGGACGAAAACGGCAATTTACTAGTCACATGTCAACCTGCGGGGCTAACATTGGCCTCGTTGCTACACCCTGTCTGAGTGATAAGGAGTGTGGTCTCAGCCAGCTTTCAGACTAAGCCTCGTTGGAAGGAAATTTCAAAAACTCAGTTTAAAAATAACAGGATGGCCAAACCATTGCCAGTCTAAAGACCTCGGTTCACTCTGCCAACAGTAACACTGGATGAGCTCAGGTGAAATAGTAAAGAGGGTAAGGGTGGGGAGAAGAAGTGTAGCTATTTGGTTTTATAATGATAGAAGGAAAATCCCTCCCAGATTATGCATATTGTTTGTTTTACCGGATATCCCCTTAGCTGCTATGACTGCAGATGCCATTAGTTAAAATGCACATTAAGTTATCTGGTCCATTTTAAAACCTTATCAAACCGTTTAACTTCTACATTTCTATTAGCTACAAATTATAATGGAAACATCTTAATGTGTTGCTTCTGTGAGAGGGTTACAATTGATTTAAAGTGTCTGGAGGAAAGTGGGGTGATCCCATCCCATACCGAGAGACACAAAATGTACAACACCTTACAGCATTTTTCTTGTTGAATTATAAAGTGTGAAATAAATATATATAGCAATTTCCAAAAGAATAAACTTACTTTCAGTGCAAATAGGACAGCATCCTTTTCTGCTGAGAATTTTACCCTAATCAAGAGAGGGGAAAAAAATACAAAAAGCAAATTTAATGTTAAGAAACAGGGTCTGTTGAGGACAAAACTCTTTTTAAAAAAATCTAATACTGGTTAAACCAATGAAATCTGTCCATCTGAACTTAATACTCAGACAGTGATGATGATGGCAAAAATGAACTTTGAAATATCAGTTTCTAATGCCAGGCAAAGTCATTCAGAAAGCTTTCCTATTCTTATCGTTTGAGAAATGTAATATCCAAGGGGCTCAGTGGTGTGATTTTTCTCACATGGGCAGGGGGCAGGAGAGATGGAGACAGTCTGGATTCAACCTTTTCACTGATATCCAAACTAGCCCTCTACAGACCAAGCATACACACATAAAAATGGAAATTGTCTGTCATCCTCTCGATCCATAAGGCTTCATTCTGTCTTTGCTTGTCAGAGGGGCCCAAACAATAAATCATACCCCAGGCACAGGCTTATGGATATGGACAGTGTCTTTTGTTACAGAACAAATTCAGTCAGATTTCTTCTTTCAGAAAGTAGTATGCTATCCATGTTAAGTCACTGTTAGGCAGTCAAAGCCAATGAAGCTGAGGGTTTTGAAATGCTGAATAATTTTCCATTACCTTTTTGGAAATACAGTATAATCTCCTATATTCCATTTCTTCCAATTTTTTTTAATGCATGGCTTTAAAAGATGGAAACATATTCTCAGGGTCGATATCAGAAAATGGCATTATCTTGTCAATGAGACTCACACAGAAAAAGAAAAGTGGTCAATTGCATAAAGAATAGATTTAGATACTAAAAAAAAAAAAACCATACAGACTTAAAAAATGCTGGTTGATAACTGAAGAACTAGAACCACGTCTCATTCATTTTTGCATCAGCCAGGCCTAAAATGGTACATTAAAGGCTATGGCAACTTTGAATGAGGCTTAAAACTCGGCACCACTCAGCCCTCCCTGGTTTGGGGCATTATGACTTATTTTCATTGCCTAGAGATTGATTATCTAATTCTTTTTTTTTTTTAAGATTTTATTTATTCAGGGCACCTGGGTGGCTCAGTTGGTTAAGTGACTGCCTTGGGGTCAGGTCATGATCCTGGAGACCTGGGGTCGAGCCCCACATCGGGCTCCCTGCTCGGCGAGAAGCCTGCTTCTCCCTCTCTCACCTCCCCCTGCCCCCGATTGTGTCCTCTCTGGCTGTGTTTCTCTCTGTCAAATAAATAAAAAATCTAAATATATATATATATTTATTATATATATACAATATATATAATATGTATATTATTTATTCATTCATATGAGAGAGAGAGAGACAGAGAGAGACAGAGATAGAGAGACAGAGGGAGCTTAGACAGGGAGCCCATGCAGGACTGGATCCCAGGACTCTGGGATCATGACCTGAGCTGAAGGCAGTCACTTAACCGCCTGAGCCACCCAGGTGCCCCAACCATCTATTTCTGTTTGGTACAGAGGCCTCCTTCAGTTTCTTGGGACTGAAAGCTGTTGAAGAAAAGACCGACTGAGGTCAGCTCCGGCCGATGAACCCGGTGGTGACCCCAGGGGAGCACAGTAAAGTGCTCTAACAGGAGGAGGCAGAGCTACATGAACCAAAGCCCCAACAAAGGGTGACTCTATGATCCCCTATATGTGCACCTTGGCAGAAACTGCCCTCTCCTTTCTCCCGGAACTGAGTAGAACTGGTAATCTCTCTGAATCACATAAGGAATAAAACAGGCACAAGCTATGAGGTCTAGGCTCCCAAGTTCTAGGTTCCCAAGTTCTATATAACTAGCTGTGGAACTCCCGACCTGTTGTGACCTCACTGGTAAGAAGGGTCCTGAAAGAGCACCCAACCCCAAGGGGGGTGGGTGGGTCTCAACATTAAACAGGGGAAGTCCTATGACTCCAGGGAAAGTCTCCATACGTATCAGCGATGATGAGACAGTGATGATGAGATTATAACAACCTGTCCTCACGGGAGCCCCTCACAGCCCTTCTCACCAAAGGTGCTCCTTGCCTCAGGGCTGAGGGTGGGAGTAGGGTTGGAGAAAGGGACTGAGGGCGTATGGGGTCTGCCAGAGAGGATGGACAGGAAATCCAACCATAAACCCTTCTTCAACAAGGCACACATACTCCTGGAAAAAGAGATGAGTAGCAGCCAGGAAGGATAGAGCCAGGAATAAAATCTGCTTCTTCAAAAAAAACCCAAAAAACAAAAACCTTTTTTAAATTTCCCCAGACAATGCAAGGGAGGGGAAATAAGCATTTAGCAGTATTTCCATGGTAGAACTAAGTTATCTTCCAAAGTCCCTGTGCAGGCCCCTGAGGAAGGAAAGTGTGAAGCAGAGGAACAGCTGGAAGGATGCCCAGAAACAGAAAGGTGGCCCCTGGGGCAGGAGCTGCACTGGACAAGCTTAGACAAGACCAGGAGGGGGTGAGGTCTGCACTTGGAGAGATAGATGCTCCAGGCTCACATAAGGTCGTCAAAGAGGAGATGCTAATGAGATGCTGCCAACATAAAGCACACTGACCTCCCCCTGGCAAGAGGACTAGGAAACCCATCAAGGCTGGGCACATGTGACGAGACTCAAGCTGGAAACTGCACTGAGGCCTGCTGAGGCTGTTACTTGAGCCACCAGGTTGGCACAGCGTCCTCTTTTTGTCTTGTATAATAAGGAAGCCCATTCTTACCAACATGTGCTGCCGGAGTTCATTAGCAGCGAGGGTTCCCCAAGCACTGGCATAAATTATGTGATCCCATTTTGCCCAATGAATATTTATAAGCAGACCATGTTCAAGTCTACTTATTGTGTCCTGTGTCTCCTTTTTTTTCTTTCATGGGAGGTTTTCAGTTTTCTGTCTGAGGCTTTTTAAAGCAAGACTAATTAGGGTTTTGAGATTTTTTTCCCCCTTTTCTCTCTCCCCGCCTTCATTCAGTTGTGCAATAGCGACAGCTGTTGTTTTTTGTGTCTCATTTGGCACTCAAGTAAAACAGCAACTTTTTGTTTATAATAATAACAGATGTGAATAAAATTAAAAGCTGTCTATAACAGAGAAGGGAGGACTATGTCCTGAATATATGGATAAATTTTTTTCACTCACTGTAAGGTATTGAATAGGTTTGACATTTTCCCAAAATGCAAAAAATCTTGCGAGGTTTCAAGTTGCCGAGGTGAATTCAGTGAAGATCATGCTTTAGAAGATAATGACGGCTTTATTCTGAGTGCTGGAACTTTGGGTTTCTGAAAAGACATACTTCCAGAGGGGCGCTATTTCCATTTGCGGCTATAACGGAGGCCAGGATTAGGGGAGGAAAGTGCAGTAGAGGGGTTGGGGGTGTTGCTAGGCCACAAGAGAAACCTCTTGGGGAGTTTGTGACTAAACAACTACATACTACTATGAATAGCTAAGGGAAGAAATCCGTAATTTGAGAAGAGAAAAAGAGAAGAGAAAAATGGGAAGGCTGGTTATGGTGTTCAATGGAAAACCCAACAAAAGGAAAAAGAGAGCAGATCTAACAGGACTTGGAGACATTAAAACAAAGAAGTGGGAAAAGTCAATGAGGAATAGGAGATTTGGGACAAGTGCAAGGTTAAGAGCTATCTCACACGAGACTAGAATCTGGGTGGGAAATGCGAAAAAGCAACAGGGAGCCTTGCAAAGGGGGTTGTGGCTATTCAGGAACCTGAAGTATCAGTGAGTCTAGATTTTGTGGTCAGAAGATGGCATGGGACCATGCCACATGTAGGATATTTCCCAAGACCTTAAGGTAAAGAAAAAATCAACCTGCATTCCAGACATACCTGCGGACAGCTGCTGATGGGAACACACTGCTTCTTTCGACACTCTGTCTTGCCTTTCACACAAGCACAGATGGTGCAATTAACAGAGGACCACATCTCTCCATCCTAGAGGAAAGAGCACAGGATTCTATCATCAGCTGGAGGCTGATGGGAACTAATCCAACAGGCTTGGATTTCTCTGCCAAGGAGAGCATTTCTTACCCTGAGTGAGGAATCCATCATCAGACTAAATTACTCTGAGTTGTCGATCTCCACCTGTGTGGTTGGAGGGTGTGTGTGTGTGAGTGTATGCTCCCCCTCCAGGATATAAAAAGAATGCTTGTGCCTCTAACCAAATCATATTTGCATCCTGCTCTTTCTGCATTGTTTACTTAGTTTCACCCTGGCAGACAAGCATGAATTTTCATACATGATCAAACAGTAAAGGTCTGATTTTCCTGTTTGATAGAACTGAAATGTTGACAGTCTCCCAGACACCAGAAGTTGAGATGTACAAAAGTAGTTTATTCCCAGATGGGTCATGGTTCTGGACCATATAGGACACAAACGTGCAAAGAACAGAGGCTAATTCAAAGGACTCTCATTGCCTAGGTGGACACCTGATCAGCAAGCCATCCAAACATGTGGAGACCAGACAGAACACTCCAGGATAACGTGTCCACGCCTGTCTGGTACTCTCCTCCCCCAAAGCCGGTTAGCACCTTGGAACACATTTTCTAGCCCAGGGAGGACTTTATGAGGAATATTTTTGGCTCATTAAATTTATAATATGCAGTTGCCAAATACCCAGCCCCAAGAAGCCCCATTCCTCTGCAGAACGTGTAGGAAAGTGCAACCACACTTGTGGAAGAGTAGATGACATGCACAAGAGATGGGTCTGAAAATAAAATAAGGATTCCTTCCTGGGTTTGTAGATCTATGCAGCAAATTTTGTTAAAAACACAAACTAGCTCAGATTTTGATGATGACTGCTCCTTTTCCCTTCCTTCTCATTTTTTGACGCTATCTTAAGGACTACTAGGGCCTTTTGTTTCTCAGAAGAGAAAGACTTAACTGATCGTGTCATAAAGGGCATCAGACTAGTCCAGATTCTCTGAGTACACATTTCTAGGACTTGGTGTTTCAAAGATGCCTCTCTGCGAACTATTTTAGGCCTCATCACATAAAGAACCCTTCATACAAGGAGCCTTGAAAATGCTTTTCCCACAACACCAGCACGAGAGGAGTCTATTGCATCCGGTGCTCAGGAAATTGAGGATGCCTTTATGTTAAAAGGACACATGAGTGGCTCTGAGAGGCTGGAGTAAATGCAACACACATATGACCCCCTTCCTTTGGGCACAACACATCATGTCTTCTTACTGATTCCAAAGCTCTCCCTCCAGCTCTGTCGACGTAAAAGAAAATCTGGCCAAGTATGGCATGAGGAGCTCCTGCTTCTGAGTTGACTCCATGGGTCTCGGTCTCAGGAATATCCTGAGGTGTACGTTATCTTCAGGTACAGAAAGACGCCCTCCACCCAACAGACAAGATAGAAAGTACTTTGGACAAAGGCAACAATCTTTACGCTGATATTTACACGGTCACTACACAGCTATGCTAACAGAAAAGTACGGGTGGCTGCTGATGAGTAGCAGAGGGCTGGTGGCCAATCCTGCCAGCTCAGTGAGGGCAAGACGCTCTCACCTTGGATCAATGGCCGTGCTGGCATCTGCATCCCCACGCGGACATCTTCCAGTGAGAAAACTCTCTCTTCAGAAAAGGAACTTTGTGACAAAGTTCTAAAGTATTAAGCTATAGAACCAGCAGGATCTCGGAAAGTGACACTGAGCATCTCTGACTGAATGAGATGCCCCCAGTTATTCTGGCCCCCATACTGGCCCCGTCAGCGCAGGGCATCTTCAGTTCAATCCCAATTACTGGCCCACCACACTGGGCGGTCATGTTTCACAGGTTTAAAATACTTTGCAAGGCAAAAATAAAGCGAAAGAAAACCATTTCTCCGAACAGTTGCTTCTCTGCCCCACGCGTACTTGATTTTAAATATAGGTATATATAACAATGCAATATAAACAACTGCATTTGCACACACACACCACACCACACACATACATGGCACATGTATAAAATGTGGATTACTCTGTTCTGTTTTTTATCTGGAGCTTTTCACAGTTCTGTACAGCATAGTGTTTCCCAGGCACGTTGCTTGTGACATACCCGGAAAATCTTGTTGCCGAACTTGCACACCTTGATGTCCTCCGGAGGCACTCGCAGGAGGCACTCTTCACAACACGTCTCCTCTCCTTTGACACAGCCACCAGGGTGGGAGCACTTCTTCTTACATACCACAGTGGAGTCCTGGGGGCCCAAGGGCAAACCGGAAATTTAAAACACTTTCCATCTCAACCCAACATCCCACCTGACCTTCCTTTTAACAACCCACAACTGCTTTAAAACATATTCTGAAGATACCACATTCTAATTTGCTGCAATAAATCTTTCTTTCCTTTCAAAATGTTGATGAGATACTTGGGCTACAAGATGAAAAAGCTATGAGAAGTGTGATGCACCCTTGCTACCTTCCAAGTGTCTACAACTTAAGGTTCTAGAAACTTCTGGTTCCACTCCAACCAGCATGTGGGAAGGAAGTTTGGCTGGCTAGGGGTTAGCTGGTTTCCTTCCTCCTGCCCTTTTTTCCTTGCATGTCCTTCAGGCACTTCGCTCTCTTGGATCTCCTCCGGGGCCTTACGCCACCTTCAAGGTATTTAGCATAAAGGCATGATATCTAATCAAAAAGTAAACATTAGGAGCTAATGTTCCTCCTCAAGATGGAATTCCTTAGTGTGTTCTATGTTCACAGAAGAATGGAGTGAGCAATTCCAAAACTGGGTCTGGGCTCTAGGGCTCTTCAGTAAAGTATATAACCTTCACCAGGCCATTTATCCCCTCAAAGCAATGAGTTTATATCTGTGACATTAAGAGCTATGGCCTTCTTTCTAAAGAAGTGGCATGGCATAAACACAGGATCCAAGTAAATTGTGCCTACTGATTTATTAAACAACACATTGAAGAAAAGTTTAGAGCTGTTTAAGAAAAGTAAACTTCTGTAATTTCCCAGCCAACAAGTCGCAGTTCCATTGAAGTAGGCTGTTGGCTGGAATGAATGTAAAGGCAAAACATTTGTGGGACTTGGTGGCAGGAAGGGGTGGAAGAAAACAGTGTCCCGAGTAGATGGTCAATTCCCTCAGAGTGTGGAGTTAGTGGGAGACTGATGACAGGGAAATGAAGACCACCCCCTCTCCTATTAATTAGCCTTGAGAAAGAACTCACTTAAATAGGTTGTGTAAATCAACAGAAGTAACTTCTTTAGCTTCCCTGTGAATCCCGTGACTTTAGGAGGTGCTCCTGGTATTCATCTACTGTACTCCTACTGACCTCTCCATCTAAGATTAATATGACCATGAGATAATCCTTTCAGAAATGGCATTAGCTGTGCTTTAATTTTAAAATTCTACCACATCAGATAATGGATAGGATTTAACGTTGGACAAGACCAGCTCATTTATTAGGTGTGTTATCTTGTGCTCCTTGAGCCTCAGAGTCCTCATTTTCAAAATGGAGTACCTACCTCTCAGATTTATTGTGCAATTTCAGGAAATATGTAAAGCACTTGGCACAGTTTCTGGCATATAGAAATTATCATAGGTCAACTCATAAATCAGAAAAAAAAATCCATTGCCAAGCTGCATGTCTTGATTTCTAGTCTGAAAACCGGGCACTCCCTAGCTCTCAAGTAATACATACATCACAGGAGCAGATTTCCCAGCTTTCATCACACACACACACAGGCCACCCATTAGATCGTATGCCTGGCAGTAGTTTAAGCAAGAGGAATATAAAAATGTACATATGTGCTTCCGTCCACAAGGAGTTCACAGAGCAAAAGGACAGACAGAACCATGGGAACAAATAAATTGCAATACGAGGTAGGAAACAGAATTAGTAAAGGTATAGAGGTAACAGAAAAGAGGGGTAATTACCTACCTAAGTGAGTCAGGAAAGCCTCCCCAGAGGAGGAAACATGTAAGATAGGCTGTTGTGTATGAAGAGGAGTTTGCTAATCAAATCAAAAGAAGATGAGGATACACTCCAGGTACATCAAATCTGAAGATGCAAAGACCTAAAACCATACTGTGCTCAGAGTACTATTAAACACCGTTTCTTCACCTGCCATGGCACGGGATGGAGATGCTGGAGAGGGAAGTTCTAAGCAGAGAGAAAATAACACTGATTCTCCAAAATGACTGTAGCCTGATTCTACAAGCTTCCTATTTCCCAGAGATGACTGTGAATATACACTGTGATAAAAGACAACCTCTTGAAGGAACAATTTTAATTATACTTTTTTGAGCACTGAGGCATATTGCTTAATTGTCTCTCAAGGAATCCACGAGACCCAAAGCACTGCAAGCATTATGGATTGTCAGTCCACTTTCTGCAATTAAGAGAACTGGGGTTGTAATGTGTTTCATCAAAGGTTCAGTTTCATCAAAGCTTCCTTCAAGAGGAAGCTCTAACCTGTGAAATTCCTAGAGAGGAAGAAAAGTCTGGAGGGTGGAATCTGGAGGATGGAGACCAAGGCAAACAGAAGGAGTTTAGCATAGGATAGTACACAGCTTAGCATAGGATAGTACAAACCACGGATGAGAGGAAGGAGCCTGAGGAAAGTATTCTCAGGCTAAGGAAATACTGAGCGTTCAGTGCCAGGGAACAGAGTTCAGCCCCTATTCAGCCACTCTCCTTAACAAAGCATGCCTCAAGTAATCAGGAACTTCTGAACTCTAATCCTAGCTACTGACTCATAGCTGACATTGAGCAAAACTCCTCTCTTCCCCTCTCTAGTCCTTTAGCTATTGAAAACAAAAACAAAAACAACCCTCACTACCAAAACACATTATTCTAAATTTATGTCACACAGACGTTTGGGTTGACTCACTAAAATTTCCCATTAAAATGATTCTCTTGGTTTTAAAAATAAATCACTGCATAAGCACAGTCAATAAATATGTGATGTGTATCCCTTTAAAATTTTGGAGCTGCGGAATTCTTTCTTTACTAGTCATTAGACCTCTGGTTGCCTTTGGAGAAAAGCAAGCAATGCCTCAAGTAAGATATGGTATGATGAACAACATTTAAATACTCTCTTCCCAAACTATCAGGTTTATCTTTGTGATGAACTATAAATCCATGCCTTTATTTCCTCCTCCATTTTTATTACGAGGTGTGTCAGAAAATTCATCTTGGATAGTTAGAGCCAGAGAACACTGCCACAGTTACGTGTCTGATTTTAGAAAGTACCTTAGGATCATCCCCCTCAAACTTTAGTTCTCACCTCTGGAAGCTAACTTGTAGGTCCTGGGAAGATAACAGTGAATTGTAAATTTGGGTCCTATGTTCAAACTTCCTTGTGACTTTGAGTATGATAACTAGTAAAATGGCATGGATAGGGTGCCTGGGTGGCTCAGTTGTTAAGCATCTGCCTTTGGCTCAGGTCATGATCCCGGAGTCTTGGGACTGAGCCCCACATCGGATTCCCTGCTCGGTGGGGAGCCTGCTTCTCCCTCTGTCATTCCCCCTGCTTGTGTTCCCTCTCTGGCTGTGTTTCTCTTTGTCAAATAAGTAAATAAAATCTTTATTTGAAAAATGGCATTGATAACATCTCCTTCTAGTAAGTAACATATTATCATGTTTGGCTATAACGTTAAGACTACAACCTTACCTGCAATCATGTTTGGACTGCAGCCCCTCAGAACCATCTTACCTGACAGGTGCACGCAGTGCAGTTATCGTACAGAAATGAAGATCCATTGTCATAAACGTCACTGCGAAAGAGGCAGCTTCCAAATGGGAGGTCAAACACTTTCCTCTGACCTAGATGGAAGCAACAGCATGATTTAAGCAAGACAGAAGCCAGAATGTCCCACGTTGGCATCAAAAGTTATATCACAAGGCTGTTAAACATTCTCACCAGACCAGGTAAATCTGGTGCACAAAAATAGTTCTGGGTCAGATGTTCCCAGGGAATCACCTGGAGACATTAATATAGAGAGCTTCTGTTATAAAGAGCTTGATTCCACACTGAATCCTGTAAGTTCAACAAATCTTCATTACCATCATAATGAACCAAGATGACCAGGGCTAAAGTGACCTATCCTCATGGAGCTCACAATCTACTGGTGAGACAAACCCACAAAAAATGATTTCAACACAGTAATATGGTAAGTTCTGGAAAGAAGCCAGCATGGGAACTGTGGGGACAGGGAAGACAGAGAAGACTTCTTGGAGGTGTAATGTCCGAGCTGCATATTAAAGAACAAGTAAAATTATCCAGAAAGAAGGGACTGGCAAGGAAGAGGCAAAAGGAGTCAAGATATCCCAAGAACTAGAATGAGCAAAAAGAAAATAAATGATATAATGTCTCAGTAGGAGAAATGACAACTCCATTGGTAAGAAGGATGGCACTAACTTAAAATGTGCATAAAGGAAGAATCCAGCCCAAACACCATGTTCCCAAGCTTTCATAAGCATCACACCTCTGTAGAATTAGCTTGGTTTTCCCTGATATAAAAATCTGATTGGTGACCAAAAGGGCTATAAAAGCAAACCCAAATAAAGACTACTATCCAATTTCCTCCTTTCTTTCAGTATGTGAGCTTCTACTCCCTGGAGGATATAAAAACATCTCTGATATGTTACTTGAATCAAGGACTGAGTTAAGAAGTCAACAATTCATAGTAACTCGTTAGATTTACACCTGTCATCTTTCTTCTTATAAAAAGATTAAAAGCAATCTCTATTTATCAGGAATCCCAGTGAAATGCTGAAAATACCTACAGGCACATACTAAATGCTGCTCTCAGAATTGTTGGAATTACCATCAATAGTAGTCAAGAAAAATTCTATCTTCCTGCTAGAGTTGACTTCAAGGCTAGAATACAGTATACATATGGAATTAAATCATTAGTTTAGTGCTCACTATCATAAGTAAACGTGCCTCAAAAGACGGCACTAAGTCATAACCTGCGTCCCACATATGGACCCATGGGTAACCTTGAATATTTCTCAAGGCCTCACTTAGGTCACTTGTAAAATGGTACCAATGACGCCTCCTCACAATAACATATGACCCCTCTACCTACAATTCTGATACTAGAGTATACAACCAAAAACCCTTTCTTATGGTTAGACAAAATTTAGTTGAAGGACTATAATTTTGCACCTAGCAAGTATTAATAACCTAACTAAGATGGGTATTCTTATGTGTACACCCAGGTCCTGAGTTTCTTGAAGCTTGTGAGAACTTACAAACTAAATTAGAAGATTACCTGCAAAATACAAAATTCAGCTTTTTTCTAGATTTTTCTTTAGGCCCTGAGGCATCAGGAAGCTATGTGTAAGCCACCCACCCCTTTAAAATCACTTCTGTTGCATCAGACCTTGGTTTAGGATATTCTAGTATAAGCAACATCTCTAGGCATATCTTTTTCTTTTTTGTATTTACTATAAAATTGATAGTGATGTCATTTTTCACCGCTGTAAACACTCTCCTCTATATTAAACTATCAGAGATATTTTTCTATCTTTCAAGAATTGAAACTAGCTCTGTTTCAATTCAGTAATTTTTACAAATGTGATAACTTGGTTTTCCTTTTTCCTATCTTTTATCTACATGTGCTTCATGTATTTTATAAGTGGCCTTAAATCTTTTTTGGCAAGAGGCAGGATATAAATATATAACTATAGTCAAGCTTCTTTCTCCACCAATCAAAATACATCTTCGTTATGGCTGAGCTCCACAAGACCTCCTCAGGAGGCCCTTTTACCTCTCAGAATGAGCAGCTTCGTCCTATGTTCCCACAGCTTGTAGCCTTTACTACAGTTATAGTGCTCAGTACTGTGGCATGGCTGAATGAATGAATGGTGAACAAATGAATGGGCGTATTAAGGGGCTGATGCATCAGTAGATCGCTGAACAAAAAAACTCTGCAACAAGTTTATCCCCCTGAACAAATGTGAACAACTACCTAGATTATCACCCAATAAAATATAATTTTTACCTAAAAACACTGATGTAAAGCTTTTATCACAAAGCCTGACATTCATTAAACACCCCCCATAAGTGGCTGATGATGAGTATTATCATTATTAGCAGTAGTATAATTCCATTATGATCCTAGGCTGTGTCACTCTGCAGTGCATTGGGTGCTCAGTGTCTACAAACCTCTGATGGGTCTCTTCCTTGAAAATGAGAAAGAGAGGAAGAGAATGTTGCAGTGCAAAAGGCAGAAGTATGTCATGAAAATGAATCCTGGTCAAAGGAATACCTAACAGAAAATTGGTGTCCCACCAGCCAAAAGTCTAATTAGACTAAGATTTCAGGATCAAGAAAGTATCCTAATGTTTCCTTTTCTTTCCTTCTGTCTTTTATTGTGTGGATATGCTTCTTTTTACCCATCAGGGGCACAAAATCTTACCGTAATCGCAAAGTTATCATGGTCCAAAATAAGATAAAACATTCAAAAGAGTGGTTCAGAGACTCCATATACAGCCTAATTTAAGCCATTTCCACATTATTCTATTGGGATTTAGGGCAGTCAAAAAAAGGTCTCATTTGGGAGAATTATGATTTTCAAGTTTCCTAAGACTTGACATTCCTTTTGTAGTCTGTCTTATGACCACAAGTGGATAAAAATCTGCATTCAATACAAGAGCCATTGCTCATATGAGAAGTTTCTGAGCTGACTCAGTATATCCACGGTACGGGCTTCAAAGCATTAATCAAACCTACTATTCTTCAATGTCAGACCCCAAATGCCACCTCCTCTGTGATGACTTTCCTGCTTAAATGGAATGCTGTGTCCACCGTGACCAAAATCATGATGATTTCAACCACAGTGAACTGGCTAACTCTATGCCAGGGTATAAGCACACACTGGCAACCCCAGAGGCACATATCTCTGTGGAAATGTCTTTAATCAAGCATGTCTAAACAATTCTCCTTTGTTCTTTTAATTATTTCATAGTTACTTAAAAAGGATTATATGCGTGCATGCATGTGTGTGCGTGTGTGCTGTGTGCATGTGTGTGTGTGTATACACGCAACAGGAAGGTACACATTATTAGATGAAGAGTTGGCAGAAGAATCCCTGGAAGAAGAGAAACTGCCTTCATTTAACAAGATATCTCTATTTGACAACTTTGTTGTAGAAAGACAGACTCAGGCTACGGCTGTGATAAGCTGGGAATGAAAAACATCCAACAACAGGATGTTCTGGAATTGAGAAAAGCAAACTATGACAGAAAGGAGAGAGGAATCAAAAAAAAGGTGTAGGCAATAACTGATAGGAGGCTGAGGCCCAAATAAAAGATAAAGAGTGACACTATCCTAAAGGCAAATAGTTAAGATCTTTTAAGCACAAAGGGACCCTAAAGTTCCATTTCATGTTGTTTGCTATCCTTCTCTTTAATGACCCTCCTCATTGACCACAAGCCTTCAGTAAGTCTACTCTAGGGGCCTTGACTCAATACCACCATAGAATGTGAAAAGACTGGAGAGCGAGCGTCCCTGGAAGTACAAAATGATGTTAAAGGAGGAGGAAAAGAAGAAAAAAGAAGGAGGAGGGAGGAAGGGAAATGTAAAGAAGAAGGAAAAAGAAGCAGAGGTGAAGGAGGAGAATTATCTGAGGAGGAGGAGGAAGAGGAGGAGGAGGAGGGGGAGGAGGAGGGGGAGGAGAGGGAAGAAAATGGAGAAACAGCAGGAGCAGAAACACAAAGCCAGTGGTGACTAGGAAATATGTTAGCCTCCTGAAGGATCCCTGGAGATGTGAGTGAGATTGCTGGGATATTCTAGTGGGAAATGTTCTATTGGATTCATATGCTGGGTCAAGCTATTTTTATTTGAATATTAGTCTGACCATAACTAACTCAAAAGCTTGAGGATCGCATGTAAAAAGCTGATGTATGGATCATAAAAAAGCGCCAAAGATCTCTTGCCCTAAAGACACTCTGTTGCAGCCTGTCTCTTTTCAATTAGCAATGTGTGTGCCACTCTCCACATCACCAGGGAGGTTGAGCAGCAGCAGGTTAAAGCACAGGCTTAGGAATCACAGGGACTTGTGTTCAGGTATCAATGCCAGAACTCCCTAGCTGTGCCACCTTCTAGATTCCACTACCCTCTCCTGTAATAATAGTAAACATAGCACCTATACTACATGTCAGACTGACATATTTAGCACCTATATTGTAAGCTTCCTGAGAAAATTTAATGAGAAAAAGCATATGAAGTGCTTTGCATGTAAATACTGCATGTTTTTGCCTCTAAAAGTAACACTGGTCTATATTCCTCCACGTGTTAACTTCATATGCCTTTAAAATGCTAGTCATTTCTACTGATCATCATAGGTCCAATGAAAGATAGTTTCTTCAGAAAGAGAAGTTGCTTCAGAAAGAAAGATAATTTCTTCAGAGAAAAAGATGTTCTCTCCATCAGGAGCTATTATCCCAGGTTGTCTGGTGAACCAGGTTTATAGCTACAGGGGAAGATAAGACAGAAAAAAAAAAAAAACCTGTAGATTGGGTGCCTGGGTGGCTCAGTCAGTTAAGCATCTGTCTTCTGCTCAGGTCATGATCTCAGGATCCTGGGATTGAGCCCTACATTGGGCTCCCTGCTTCTCCCTTTCCCTCTGCCTATTACTCCCCCTGCTTGTGTTCTCTCTCTCTCTCTCTCTCTGTCAAATAAATAAATAAATCTTTTAAAAAAAAAAGAAAAGAGGCCATATGCACCCCAATGTTCATCGCAGCAATGGCCACAATCACCAAACTGTGGAAAGAGCCAAGGTGCCCATCAACAGATGAATGGATAAAGAAGATGTGGTACATATATACAATGGAATACTATGCCTCCGTCAGAAAGGATGAATATCCAACTTTTGTAGCAACATGGACTGGACTGGAAGAGATTATGCTGAGT
>PITA01029139.1:7069-18426 GCA_004023965.1 Spilogale gracilis | reverse complement strand
CTGAGATCATGACCTGAGCTGAAGGCAGAGGCTTTAACCCACTGAGCCACCCAGGTGCCCAATCATTTCCATTTTTTAAAACCTTCTTGTCGGCCAAGTTAAATTCAAAATCTTTTACCTGATTTTGCTGTCCATGTATAATCTGGTCCCATCTCATCTTTCCAGTCTGATCTCCTGAGATTTCACTGAGCTCTAGGGGTTTGGACTTCACCCAGAAAAGGTTTACTAACAAGACATCCACTCCATCTTGAACATGACTCTCTCTTATGTTAGAAGAATAAAATGGTCAGCATCTTATAAGTGCCTTGACCTTCCAGAAATAAGAAGGTAACAGCAAAATAGAGAGTTCAGATGTAGCTCAGTGACATCTGATTCCTTGCCCCGCCTTTGTTTTTTCCCCATGATCCTTAAGACCACAACAACATTCTAAGTATTTATACTTCTTTCCATTCAGTAGATCACAGGCTCCATGAAAGCAAAAAGTGTTTGGTCTGCTTTGTTCACTGCTATATCCCACGGCTTGTAAGAGTGCCTAGAATACAAAAACTTCTGGAAAATGTTGAAATATTGGCTACATTTGCCTGTGAGATTTTGATAAATTACTAATAGTATAAAACCTGGGTTACTTTAGTTATAAAGTAATAATTATCATAGTAAACATTTCATACAATTATTGTGAAGATTTAATGATATAAAATCAACTAAAGCTCTTAGGAGAGTGCCTGGCACACAGGAAGTGCTCAATAAATATTATTTCATGTTTTATTTTGATTAGAACCTGCACATAGGGGTGCTAAGAAAGCAACTGCTTGGGATAGCAGAAAGAACTTGAGAATATGAGTCCCAAAGGGGCACAACTATCTCTGGAGTTTTGAGGAACATCCTTTGATTTTCTGAGCCTTGGTTTGATGTATCTGCACAATGGGAATAATGGGAATAATGGTACCACAAAGTTATGATGGCGATGAAATGAGGTCTTAAACAAACAAACAAACAAAAAATTATGTAGTCCTAACAATGCCATTATTTGGACACATATTAGATATTAGAGTAGGAGGACTTTTTCTCGGCCCCTCATTGGCAAGCAGAGTGCCTGCTACACTTATAGAGAGGACATTAGCATCCCAAGTGAAATGCTCTATGGCAGCAAAGGTATCATTGTTTTAATTGTAAACTCAAAACTGTTTTAACAAAATGACATCTATGATTAACACCTCTAATACTGGAGATAAAAAGAAATCTGAAGATAATTATATGAACTAATTTTACCAGACAGAATTAAACTTTAAATTTGTTTTATTCCTAGCCAACTTTGATCCTGGTATAATCCAAGGAGATCTTTTTCCCATATCACCTACTTGTTTTTAAGGGGTGGGTAGACAGCCTGTTTTCCTCTCTGGGAAGGACACATGCCAGTGCCAGAAGGACACAACCAGAGCATGAATGAAGCCAGACTGACTAGAGGTTTCAGAGCCTTTGAAACATGGCCAAGGCCATATTTGAACTGGAATAGGAATTTCTCCAAGTTGCAATAAACAATAAAAATCCAAAATAGAAACTACCATTGTGATGCAAAGAGGAAAGCAAACATGATTAGCACAAAGCCATTCTGGAGGTAGAAACCTGAAGCATTGAAATGATCTCAGTGGATGCTACATTGATTCCATGGGTAGGCATCATGCTTAGTCATGTAGCAGTCGGTACTTATAACCAGACCCCAAGAAGAGAAGGTTACAAAAATCCTAGCCATAACCTTTCATTTTTGGTGATGGTGGTGTAGGGATCATTATGGTAGAGACAAAATCCTTTATCACAGGTAAAGTATGACATCTCTACTATTAGGAAAAAATGCAAATTGTCTTCAGATAATAGGGGAAGAGAATTACAACATTTAATAGGAGATTCAGTATAATCATTGTGGGTATGGGCTCTGGAGGTAGGCAATATGAAATGAATCCTGGCTCCACTCTATAGGACCCATGTGATGTTGACCAAGTTAATTTACCCTCAGACCTCCTTATTTCTTCCTAAAGCATGAGGACAATAATTGCAATACCTCACGCGGCTGTTGTGAAGATGAAATGAAATAATCATGGAAGGCACTTAGAATCATAAGTCACTATGTAAGTTCTTCACCTGAACTACCTCCTTCAATCCTTGCAACAATTCTCTGCGGCCAGTTTTGCTATCCTCATTCTATGGATGAGGAAACTGAGATTCCTAACTCAATTGCTAACAAGTCCAACTCTTCAAATTGTTGCCGTAATGAGAGGTTATCTCTGTAATTTTAGAGTGGGGATGAGAACCCCCAAAAGGGAGAAAAGGAACATTTGAAGCAGAATCATTTCTCCAAGACCTCACTGAACCATTGATTCTGGGTTTTCCCCTCTCTGAAGAAAAATTGGGAGTTTCTTCTCATTGGACTCCTATTTCCCTCCTTCCCTTCACCCTCCACCAGGGCTCTATCACAGCTGTGGCTCAAGACAGTTCTAGAACAACAAGAAACATTGTAAGAGAGTTCTTCCAAAAGGAAAGCTCACCTCTATATATTAAATGAAGCAAGCAGAACTAATGGATCTGATTATTGAACAGTTATGTTAAGAGCATCATTTGAGTTATTGGCTTATAGGCTTTCTGGTTTGTTTTAGAGGCTAACTGTATTTCAAGAAGTTCATCATTCCTAAGAGATTTCATAAGACTTCAGGAGCTGGAAAGTAAGTGAGGGGTCATCTAAACAAGATTCCATGGTTGACAAATGAAGAAGTCAAGGCCCAGGGAAGGAAGGAAATTTCATGAAGTTCACACAGTTACTTCAGTGGCAGAGTACAAGTCGAGTGCTCTCCACATTGTTCATCACCTCCTTCCCTTTCACCGGACTGAACTCTTTGCAAATCCCTAGATATTTTCTCAAGTCTCTTTGCTTTGACATATAAGACCTACTAATCCTGGAATTCCAAATATATTGCTACCTCTTGTGTTTTTTGTTGTGTTTTGTTGGTCTTTGCTTATCACCTCCTGATCTGTAGTACTCAGATCAAACATCATTTCTTCCAGGGAAACTTAACCTCTTAATATGCTCCTACAGTAGTCTCTGTTTATCAAACCCATGATTTTATTTAATTATGTCAGTGTCTATATCAGTCTTTCCTGGAGACAAAAGATCATGTCTACTTTGTTTATCACTTGATTATTTGATTTGGGCTCCATAACTGGCATCTAGGTGGAGGGTCAAATACTAGATGGAGGGATAGATATGTGGGTATGTAGATGGATAGATAGAAGCATGAATGTGTGAACAAATATGGAGATTCTCTCTTGAAAACGTATGGAATTACCTGAAGCCCTCTGCAAGGCTCGGATAACATGAATACTTTCATCCTGTTATTGGCCCAGCATATGGTTCTGTGATATCTCTAAAAGCAGGGGGGAAAAGGCATAATCTGATCTTAGCAGATAGAAATCAAATGACAAATGACTTCTCACTGTGAGCTTTGGTTGAAAGTTTTCACTCTCTATAAGGATTTCCTCACAATATTGTGTGTGTGTGTGTGTGTGTGTGTGTGTGTGTGTGCGTTCATTGATTTATCCCCTTCAATCCAGAAAATAGGAAGAGAAATGTATATGCAAGAATCACAAACAGCCCCTTGGATACTCAAAGCTAAAATGCCTTCATGTGAACCTGTCCTATTTACGGGGAGTCAATGAGTTCTGGACAAACCCTAGTGGCCGCTTTGGTTAAATACCACTTAATTTAGAATCTCTCCTCTTGGGAGTTCCATGTGATATATGCAGTACCTCAGCCTCGCTTACATTTCCATTCTGAGGCAAGAAAGAAAGAATGCTTCCGGGTTCTTTGAATGACAGAAGAGTAACAGATTGTTGCATTTTTGACTTTTAGATTTACCATAATTTTGATTTTCTTTCTTCTGTGCATCTTCTATTTTGTAGTCTCATTAGCTCAGAAGGTCAAAGTTGACATACCTGTCTTGACAGTCAAAATGTGGAACAATAAATCCATGACAAAGGAGAGGCAAGATATTAATTGTATATTAAGTTTATAGGTCTTTGAGTCATTCATCCCTCTGACAGCGGTAATAGGAATCTTGAGCGCTATTATATCTCCTTCACAGCAAAGATTATAAAAGACAAGAGGAATTACACATGCTTCTACCCCATCTTATCAGCACTCAGACAAGGCCTATAAATGTGCATAATCACAACGAGTTTCAAAGGTGTCACCCTGGTATTTTTGCCAATTTAATTCAATGAACACATTTATTGAGCATCTATTAAGTACTAGGCACTGTGCCCAGTGCTGGGGATAGAGAATTGAATAAGTAGATATGGTCATTGCCAATAAAAATAGGAAGTAGAGACGTGCAGTTGGTTTATGTGTTAAGTGAAATTTGGATTCTTTGTACCAAGGAGATTCAGATATAGTTGCAGTTCACATCTGGTACTAATTATTTATGTAACTTTGGACAAATCAGTTTACCCTGGAGTCTTCAGTTTCCTCATCTATAAACAGAGCCCATTTGAGCCTTTCTTTTGAAAAAGTATCTGCTGAGGGTGACACTGGAACTGGAAGTCTGGGTTGAAAATCTAAATAGTCACAAATCCCCACTCTTGAATCAGTGTGTATGTAGCAGGTTGTTTCTTTGGAGTATCATGGGAAGCAGCATCCTTCTTGTTTTCGCCATTTTATGGGAGACTCTAAAGATATATATTCCCACCATAAGTCTATGTCAAAGACTTTTAAAAACCCCATTCTTTGAAAACATATTCAGGTGGGGAGGAGAAAAAAAATCAGTTACAACACATGAGGGGCTTGTGAAACCACCTCTCCTCTCTTGATGGGTGATTTCCACAGTTAATTAGGACTATGTGGTCAACTTTAGGAAAGTTAAAATACTAGATATTTCTTTAGCATGCACCAAATGAATCATTGTAATGAATGAATCTGGTTTTCAGTTTTTGTAGACAATCACACCCGATACTCTTTACTATTCATTAATGATAATTAGAGTCTATAAATAAGAGATTGCAAGGATAGCACCTGCAACTTATTAAGAATCCGTGACACTAATATATCTGATTATACTCTATGATATTTAAAGTTGTAAGATAAATGCAGTGCCTATGATTCTTATCCCATAGCTTTGCAGGAAGATATTTTCTTCCTGCTTATTGAAACAAACAAACAAACAAAAACTCCCTATAGTTCCTTGTATACTTAGATTCCCTGAGTATCATAAGAGAAGATTAACCAGAGAAACAATGGATTTGGTGGACAGAGAATGGGCTTCAGAGTCAGGCCTGATATGAATTCCAGTTAAACAGATTCGTAACTGAATGAACAAATAAGTCATTTAACATTTCTGAGCCAGTTTTCTCACCTGCAAAATAAGGACAGTGCTAGCACCTACTTTGCTGGGTTTTGGAGAGGATTAAATAAATTGTTTTGTGGAAGTGACTTGAAGCATACAAACATAGACTACAAACAAACTAGTCACAGTGGAAGGCTTACAAATGAGCTGGTAGTATTCGATTTATTAAGTCTTCACAAATAGATTATTACATGGTCTTTCCTTTATTAAGAGTATGGAACCAACATTGACCATTGCACTTGCTGCACCAAGATTTGGGCTTAATGGGAAGTGATTTTGATCTTATTTTCTTCAGGTGGAGAACAAAGAATAAGGACAAACTCCTTTGACTTTTCTTGGTCTTCCTTTTCAAAAACCAGAGAGAGAACATTTGGCCCCTAGTAGTTTCTTCTTCATCTGATGTCTTAAATTTTTACCCAGGTGGTACAACCAAGCCCCTATTAGGCTTCTTGAATTGCCGTGTAAATGGCGAAGCACACAGTGCTCTTCCAAGTAGGTGAGCTCTAAATACTCATTTGTTGCCAGTCCATGAGATAAGCACAGAAATTGAGTATAAGTATTCAGAATCCTTATAGTACTTTGACAGAAAAGTTTTGTTTCTGTTGAAACTAAGAATACAGATTTTGAATTTTTATTTTGATATCTTTCAAATTTAATTTTTCTAATAATCCATTTTTTATACTTCCAAAAACATCATACCACGACAGATTATAAGTTATTTTTCAAAGATGGACTCCTTCAGCTCAAACAACAAGGAGAGCCCTGCTGTAAAACATCACAGATGAGCTCTTATTGAAATTTGCACTACCTGACTTCTCAGGTTCTTTTCCTGTTCAAAATATTGCATATGAAATCCAAGTTAAAATTAGCTAAAGATCTTATGATATTTCAGATTTCTGTTTCAGCACAAATAGAGAATATCAATAGTGTATAACAGGGATGACACTTGTCTGGGTGTCCTAGAGAATACCAGCCCTTGTGAGGAAGTGGAGGAAATTCATATAACTTACAAGGTTGTTGGAGAGATAAGATATGCCTACCATTAACCACCATAGGAAACAGAGGGTGGCAAGTGCCCAAAGAAAGATATGGATAAAGTTATGGGAGAAGTCAGATATAAGCATTTACTTCCTGTTAGTAGAAGGAGAATGAAGAAAGGACAATCAAATGGGATAAATGTAACCAGAGGCCACGGTCAGAAGGACTTCATCCCTCTTAACAGTAAATGAGGTCAATGCTAAACCTAGTATGTGTGATCATATGAAACATGTCACTGGACTGGTTACTTTTCATTTTAGAATATGAGGGTTGAGGAATCACTTAGTTTAAATTTCATCTTTCATAGAAATAGAAAAGAAAGTACAGACCAGGCAAGTGATTTGTCTAAAGTCAAATGAGAAATGCATGTGAAACCATCCAAAGATTAAAAAATGTACTATGTCTGCCTTACTCATATTAAGTCCATGCCCACTGGACTGGAATAGGTTTTGTGAGGTTGATTGTAAGGTGACCATTAGTATTTAAAGGGTGATGTTTAAAAAAAGGCAAATAATGCAGGATATTTGCAAGGCAGCATGATATGGTACAAGGAACATGGAATTGTGTTCAAATCTGATCCACCAAGCTGTGATTTTAGACACATTAGTCTGACACTCTAAGCCCATTTCCTCATGTATGGAATGGTATTATAACTAGCATTGGCGAGATATTAAAATGCAAGATATGTATTTAAGGAGCTAGCATAGGACCCAGAGTGAAGTAGACCCTGAATGTACATTATTCCCTTTACCAAGCTCATTACCAAGGTAGCAGAGCAGTCAGGCACAAAAAGGCATCCAAGTCTCCACCTTCCCAGTTGAACACTGTGCTGCTTCTCTTCTCACCTTGCTGTGTTTGTGGCAGCATTGTAGCAGCATATTCTAAAGTTGTGACAATAGCCACAGCCAGGCTAAGAGTTTTGGGAGCAGGACAACATACCTTTAGGAACTGGCTTATTTCTTACAAGCAAGATGTTTACATGTCATTTTTTTTTTTATCACCAGAAAATGAGGCAGGGCTCATTTTCTGGTGATAAAAGAATAAATAAAAATGATAAAAGCATGAATTCAGTGTTTCACCTGGTTGACCCTCTGCCAATAAGTCTAGTCACCCACGAAGCATAAAAGTAGGACTTTTCCTAAAGCAAGAGAGCTGAAATGTCAGACCACTCTGGAAATTTAAGGTGGGTTTTCAGCAACCCCAAAAGCATTGCAGTCATTTTATCCCTCATTTTGGTCCTAATTATAAAATGTGTCCGGGAAAATTTTGTTTGCTACTTACATTGTAGTTGTAACATATAGACATTTTTCACAGGTGCTATGGCAGGAGTGACCTCATAGAAACCTGGAAACTTTAAAACACCTATGGGGAAACAAGAACACAGCCCAAAATACTGTGGAGAAAGCTTACACCCTCTTCACAGTCCCTATCCCAGGTCAGAGGTAGTGTAGGAAGAAGACCTACCATTGACTGGCACATGATTTGCATTCCATGCATGAGAATTAACCTTTCACTCCATGCGGACCCCAGGGCTCCTGCCTTTCAGTGAGCCACCTGGCTTTTAGGAATGTGTGTTGATTAAATGCCAC
The DNA here is from genome assembly GCA_004023965.1 of Spilogale gracilis. Taxonomy (NCBI): domain Eukaryota; kingdom Metazoa; phylum Chordata; class Mammalia; order Carnivora; family Mephitidae; genus Spilogale; species Spilogale gracilis. The sequence continues at coordinate 10,412 of PITA01029139.1, read as the reverse complement.
AGCTGGGAACATTTTTGGGTTTTTCATGATGCTGTTTAATGTTCAAAGTCATCCTTTGAACCTTACATTGAACTCTTGAGGGTGAAACCTTGAGAAGGTTCGTTTATGTGACAGTTTCCTTTCATTCTCCTCACTATTGTTGGCAACACCATCTCTTACCCTGGGAAGCCATTCCTACTCATGTAGGATATCCTGTTATGTGCCCAAATGCTGTCTTTATAATTTTGCACTGACCACAAATAGAAGGGGAAGGAAATGGATATTTATTAAGAGCTTACTTAGCTTCAGACCCTCAACATAGATTATCTCATTTTGTCTTCACAACAATAGGATGAATTAGAGATATTTATCCTCATTTTATGTACAACAGAATTAAGGTATAACACATTGGTGCAATATGCCTAAGGTCACACAGCCAATGAATGACTGACTCAAGAATAGAATCTATGTTTCAAACTCCAAAGTTGATCTTTCTACTCCATCATGCAGTTTCCCAAGGATAATTCATTTTGCATAGCTGCAAACATGAACAAATTGGGCTCCCCCTCATTTAAATAAGCACATACTTATATGTACTTATTACTGCTTAGGATCTGAAGATAAAACAGTGAAATAAGAAGATGGAACTCCTACCCATAAAGATTTGACAAATAAATATACATATATTCAAATATACAAATAACCAGTATACTCCAGAGTGAAAAGTAATACAATGGGGAAAATTTGAGGTCACAAGAGAGCACACAGAACAGACACTTAATTCAAAGTTAGGGAAATCTTCATGAAGACCTCGTGTCTTTGAAATTCTTAGGAACTGTAGGAGATAAATAAGATAGGTTTGGACAGAGGGATCAGTAAGTACAAAGATCTAGAGATGAGAGAAAAACTGTGTATTGGGAGAAGTGAAAGTTGTTCTATATAAATCATATGGGAAGAATTATTTACTAGCACCTTATGCCTCAGGCCACTCCTGGCCCTTAACATACCAGGTGCTAGGGATGTAAAAATGTATAAGCCATGGTGTTTCTCTGTGGGAAGTGTATGGTTAGAAATATTCAAGAGGCAGGGGATGCTAGAGTGAAAAGAGAATCTATTTTATAAAGTGGTTAGAGGCTGGGGATGAAGTCAGAGAAGAGTTCAGAAAGGTTCTGAAGACTGAACAGAGTTTTGAAGATAAAGTCAGGTTCAAGCAGGGATCCAGTAGGTAAGGAAGGTAGAAAAGCACATTCCAGAGGACATGGCATTTTCAGTTGGGTGGGGGGAGTTGGATAGGATGCTTTTCTGAGAAATTTACAAAGAGCTCATTAGTCATCTCCCTTTCTGGATTTATTTGAATACATTCTTCACCAAGCAACAGGAGGATACAAGATGGTATAAGGGTATTCTTACTAGAAGTTATAATTCCAGTCCATTGAATGTTTCTTGTTGACTGGAAATGTGTGCAGGAAGAAGCTTGAGGAAAATAAGTTTTTAAAGGAAATACGTTTTCTGATTACAGAAGCACTGGACTTGCAGTCAATTATCATAAGATTCTAGACTTTGTAAAAATCAAGGATTTTGCCTACCTATTTTTTTCCCCTGTGTTCCCCAACCTAGCATGGTATCTGACTCATAGGAAGTTTTCAAAAAAAATTTTTTTTAAGATTTTATTTATTTTGACAGAGAGAAACACAGCCAGAGAGGGAACACAAGCAGGGGGAGTGAGAGAGGGAGAAGCAGGCTTCCCGCTGAGCAGGGAGCCCAATGTGGGGCTCGATCCCGGGTCTCCGGGATCATGACCTGAGCCGAAGGCAGTCGCTTAACCAACTGAGCCACCCAGGCGCCGCCAGTTTTCAAAATTTTAATTGAACACATGGAAGAGGTATTTTAACCATGCTGAGGTTGAATTTTCTCATCTGGAAAATGTGACCTGACCGGTATAATGAAACATGTATCTGGACTCAGCTGGAATTTGAATTATGTGCCACCACATACTCTGTGTTTCATTTTCAATACATGACCTCACTTCTAGTGGGCTTTTGGTGCTCATCTGGAAAGTGGAATTGGCATTAGCTCTTCACAGAGATGGCGAAAGTGAAATGAAATAAGTCATATTAAGTAATTTAGAATAGGGTGAGGCACACAGAAATTTCTTAGTAAATATTAACTAACATTATGACAATTGTTAAATTATTTTCGAAAATGTGTAAATCATGAGTCTCATACATATATAAAGGTAGATCCATTTTAAAGATTTCATTGGGAACTAGTAAGGTGTTAAACCCCAGTTCAATGGAGATTCCAAACTACAGACATGTTTCTCCATCAAGAATGTTAAAATTAATGTGCAAATGGAGGAAATATTAGTCTCCTTTGGAGTGGGAGAGGAAAATCAGGTGAATTTCCACTGGGTATAACTGACAAAGTTTACATGTGTATGGATAAGAATCACTTTGCATTGTTATCAGTTATCTATAAGGTACAGAACTGTAGAATAGCTCCCATGGAAAAGGAATTAGGTAACTTGCAATAATGTGTTTAGGTATTGTATAGGTTTTCCATTGAAGTAAATAATATTTTTAAGAATTTTCCTTATTTATTTAGAGAGAACATGAATGCATTCATGCACAGGAGTGGGGGAAGGGACAGAGGGAGAGAGAGACTTTCAAGCAGACTCCACACTGAGCACAGAGCCGGATGCAGAGCTTGACCTCATGACACTGAGAATGACATCTTCCTCATTCACTTGAATCTGTCAAAATTCTACTTGTACTTGAATGCCCAATATAAACAACCAAAACTTCTTCTTCAAAGAATTACAGTTCATTTCTGAATTACCCCTCTACCTGAACACCCAGGTAGACTCAAAATCACGGGCAACTTTCCCTCTTTATATCTCATTCTGCCTATTCCACAAAACCCTAAATTAGAGATATTTATTTGTGTGTCAGTGTACATAGATTAATTACAAGTTCCTGAAAGCTTTCTCTTTTTTTCCCTTTGCTCCCTCTTTTCCTTTTTCCTTTCATTTCCTTTTCCTCTTCCATTTTCCTTTCCATTTTCCTTTCCCTTTTCCTTTTTCCTTTCCCTTTTCCCTTTCCTTTCCTTTCCTTTCCTTTCCTTTCCTTTCCTTTCCTTTCCTTTCCTTTCCTTCCCTTCCGTTCCCTTCCCTTCCGTTCCCTTCCCTTCCGTTCCCTTCCCTTCCCTTTCCTTTCCTTTCCTTTCCTTTCCTATCTGTCTTTTTCTTTCCTTGCCTTTCTTCTCTTTTCTTTCTCCTTTCCTTTCCTGTCTTTTTCCTTTCCTTTCCTTTCCTTTCCTTTCCTTTCCTTTCCTTTCCTTTCCTTTCCTTTCCTTTCCTTTCCTT
>PITA01029138.1:0-18329 GCA_004023965.1 Spilogale gracilis | reverse complement strand
TGGTGTAAGGTGGTATCTTAGAGTGGTTTTGATTTGAATTTCCCTGATAGCTAGTGACGCTGAACATTTTTTCATGTGTCTGTTGGCCGTTTGTATATCTTCTTCGGAGAAGTGCCTCTTCATGTCTCTTGCCCATTTTTTGATGTGTTCATCTTCTTTTTGGGTGTTGAGTTTGAGTAGTTCTTTATAGATCTTGGACTGTTTCCTTTGCTGTACAGAAGCTTTTTATTTTGATGAAGTCCCAGAAGTTCATTTTCGCTTTTGTCTCCTTTGCCTTTGGAGACGTGTCTTGAAAGAAGTTGCTGTGGCCGATGTCAAAGACCTCAACGTGAGGCAGGAATCCATCAAAATCCTGGAAGAGAACATTGGCAGGAACCAGGTTTTAAAGAATGTAAAAGCCACCTTATGTATTCTAGACATTATCTAAAAGCTATTCCTATAGAGTGTTTAGATCTTTCACTTAATAACTTTTTTTAAAGATTTTATTTATTTATTTATTTATTTATTTATTTATTTATTTATTTATTTATTTATTTGACAGAGAGACAGCGAGAGTGGGAGCCTGATGGAGGGCTCAGTCCCAGGACCTTGGGATCACGACCTGAGCCGAAGGCAGTTGCTTAACAACTGAACCACCCAGAAGCCCCCTTGATAACTTTTCTAAATAGCACTGTGGGGCAAAGTATAGCATTCTACAGATTACTAATGACCCTGAGTTTCACATGTATGAACCATCAGAGTCTGTGGGAGATGGCCAAGCTAACTCCCATAGGATAAGGCTCTGGGAACAGAACTGGGAGAATTTTGAAGACCAGATTGAAGCTATCATGATAACAGAATGGCTGGTTCTTCTAGAAATAAGAATAGAGGAGAACATTTAAATTCAAAGGTGGACAAAGAAGACAAGGAAATTAGAAAGCAGAGATAACCAAATTTCATTTTATTTTTTTTAAGATTTATTTATTTTAGAGAGCACGAGCAGGGGTTAGGAGCAGAGGGAGAGAATCTCCAGCAGACTCCCACTGAGCGTGGAACCCTACATGGGGCACGATCCCAGGATCCTGACATCACAACAGGAGTCAAAATCAATAGGAGGATCTTTAACCACTTCACCTACCCAGCGCCCCCAAATTACATCTTAAAAGTCATAACAGCTGTCACTGTTTTGGAAGTTGATGTTTATCCTTTCATTTGCTGTCCACAAAGTATACATACTAAAATTCAGCTCCATTTTACATTTTAGCACATTAACTGTACCAGTTAATTTAGGCTGAGGGATTGCAAGTTTAAAATGTCCTTTTTTCACACCTGCTTTGCTTCAGCTATCATAATAATAGTATTTTTAAAAAGGACCAAAGTGTGGAACTGAATCATTTCTTAACACTACAAAAATAGAACCATACTTGGAGACAAGAGTTGTAGGCCCCAAATTTGACTTAAAATAAAATTCTCACTTTTAAAATCTAAGAAATTAATTTACATTTTTGTATTCTATTGCATAGATTTTTGGAGAACTTTCAGATGTCTAAACAGATTTTAAATGAATTCTGATGATGTGCCTTTTGCCACTTACTTATGTCATTCATAGTCATTCATTTCTATTTTGAAAATAGCACCTTATTTTCATTTTGCCTTTTCTCCAAAAGTCATAAATAAGTTTTATTGCTAGAAAAATTCTACCCTAAAAATATTATGCCATATATATATATATTCTGTTACTGAATTATCTGGGATTTCTTTGTAAATTGAGAGAAACCGGGCTCAAATTAATTTAAACAGAAAAGGGGATTTTATTGGCTCACCTCCCTACACCTCATGAATTTAGATATGACAAGAATTAAAGTATAATCTATCTAATAGTGATCTCTGTCTCTTGTTTCGGATTCCCTCTCCCAGTTCTCTGAAGCGCAGACGTCTTCAGTGGACAGGGGACATGGTAGAGACCCACCTACAGAATACATCCTAATACTTTTGCAACCAGGGAGGAAAGTACTCTCTCCCCAGGTCAATTGTGAAAAGCTTCCTAGGTAGGAATTCTGATTGGCCCTCCCTTGGGCATGTGATAATGTCTGGTCCAATTACTGTATAAGAGGAGGAGCTGCCCTTCCATGACTGGTGGCCACCAATGGAACTAAGTGTATTGAAGGAACACTTCAGAGGGGAAAAAAGGAGTTATATTAGAAAGAGAAATAAATGTTAACTTAAGTTACCGATGAGAAAATGTAAACAGAAAACTATTTGAGAATAAAATTCATTATTTTAAATCAATTGTATCTTCTTCCATCAAAAAGTCCCTTTAATATACCACAGTATATTGATGTCCCCTTTTTACGTTTGTCTCTTCCACTGAGTAGGAAACTCTCCAAAGAAGCAATTATATGATATTCATATATATGATATGAGATTCATAATGCTTGTGTCTAACTTTGTACCTAGCACATAACAGATAATCAAGAAATGTTTTTGAGCCAAATAGTTAAATATTCATTAAAATCACTTGCAGATAGCAAGAAAAGCATGGGTTATTCACAACCATTGGCCTGGTCACAACTGCAATCCTGGACATCCCCAAGACACACACACACCCACACACCCACACACACACACACACACACAACTCTTCAAGAGTTTTTTAAATTATAGAATAATAGGTAGTATGTATAAACTGCGATGATTACCCAACAAGTCTATTCATTATTCACCTCTTCTTCCTGGGTCCATAGCTAAATCACTTTTCTCAAACTCACTTATATTTGAGTGTGGTCATGTGAGTAAGTTCTGAGAAGTGGAAGTTACATATATGCTGGTACGAGGCTCCTCAGTATTCTGTTCCTCCTGTCTACTGGAATCCAGATTAACCAAACCTCAATCATGCCAATGATGACGTTGCCTCTGGAAATTGTGAAATCGCACAGTGGAGAAAGCCTGGATGGCTGAATGACCATACTGAAAATGAAATCACGTAGTAGAGGAAGGGAGAAAGTGGATTTAAAAATGCAGGGAACTGCATGGAAAGAATGAGCTTGCACTGGAACTGAGAAATAGATGTTTCAGGGTTAGAGAAGCATCTTGGCATTTGTAGAATGTGTAGGAGACAAAGAGAGAACTAGGGGAGGTGCATTTAAGAATTTGTTGGCTTTGATTACATACATTTCCTTTTGATTTTTCTTTGACAATTTAATATTTAAAATATTTTTAAATCGTTCATGGCCTCTGTACTTGAATTAACATAAAATGTGAGAGCAAGTAAATGGATGGATCCTAGCAGTAGTCAGATCAAATCAGTTTATACTTATTACCATAAAAACTGAATGAATAACTTTTTTCCCCACTGGAATTGAGATTATTAAATTGCTCTTAAAGTTTAAGTTTTATTCTGCTGGCAAAGAAGTTTGTTGTTGTTGTTGTTGTTTTGGCAAAGAATATTTTTAAGCCAGTTATTTGGTAAAGTGTAGTAATACTGGTATTGAACAAACATGTTTCCAAATATCTATAGAAGTGCATTGGGCTGGGGAGTAATTTAGAAAATGGGCATACCACTCTTTTTATTGTCATTGATCACAATCTTTTTGTTTACTTTGCTTCAAATCTTTATTTTGAAATATTTCCAACCACCAAAACCTGTAAAAACAGTTCAGTAAACACTGATATGCCCTTCACTGAGATTCTTCCTTGGTCAACATCGTATTGCTTTCACCGGCTCTTCCTATCTCTCTCAAAAGTATTCTCCTGCAATGTCTATTTTCTTCTAGAGGATTACATTTTTCCTTTTACAATTAAACTAAAAATTTACCTCGCAGATATTTTTGTGTATAATGTGGTAGGGTTCAAGATCCATTTTTTGTGTAGATGTCAGTGCTCTCTTGCTTAATGCTATTTTTATTTTATTTTTATTCTGTTTTACTTTATTCAGTGCTCTAACACTTGGCTACCACAGTCCCCATATCAGTGCTCTCTCTGTTAAGATAAATGGTGTGATTTCTGATTTCCCACTAGACCTTGACTGAGACAATATCCAATGACCTCGCATCATGCACTAAAAGACCATTCTTTCTTCCAATGTACTGTAATACCATTTTGTATGAATCAGTTGAACCCATTGGATCTCTTGGTATATTTGCCCATCCTTAGGCCAATATCAAACTGTCTTTGTTCCTTAGCTTGATAAGAAATCTTTTTTTTTTTTTTAAGATTTTATTTATTTGACAGAGAGCAACACAGCCAGAGAGGGAACACAAGCAGGGGGAGTGAGAGAGGGAGGAGGAGGAGCAGGCTTCCTGCTGAGCAGAGAGCCCGATGTGGGACTCAATCCCCTGCCGAATGCCGTCACTTAACCAACTGAGCCACCCAGGGGTCCCCAGCTTGATAAGAAATCTTGACATCCAGTGGTGTAGTCTTCTCATCTTGTTCATTTTCTTCAAGATTAAGTTTTGAAAGTGCCCTGCTGTCAGTCCTTTTGGGTGTCCCTTGACTACAGAGAACATTCGCTCTTTCTGAAATGGCCTGCAACCAGTGTCTGAGACATGCAAATCCAGAAAGATGAGACCATGTCTGTCAGTGAAGGACCAACTGATGGAATACACTCACCCCTGAGCTCCTTATCAGGATAGCTGACGTTTGGCTAAACTATAGGCTGTTTTGATGTCTCCCTCTACCCATCCTTTCACAGATGTTGATTGCCAAATCAGAGGAAATACATCAGAGCATTCCATTTTGTAGAATACCCACTTTCCCAAATATTTTAATTAAGTCTTGCTTATAATTTATAATTATACCACATAATCACACTATAAAGTATATAGACACTATATATGATATATATTTATAATTATAGATTGCCTAGCATACCCAGCATGTTTTTAAAAACACAAAAAGGAGGAAGAAAAGGAAAACTTCATATATGTATATGTAGATAAAAAGGATGAGATGAATATAAACCAAAATGTTAACAGTAAGATCATGATTACTATATTTTCTTTCACTTTCTGAAGGTTGTACACAGTCAGATAATATTTCTATAATTCTAAAAGGCAATCCACTTTATATTTTAAAAGAAAATGGTTCACCCCAAATGAACTTCCCTCTTTCAGGATATCTAAGTCTTGAAAGGAAGCAATATTCTGAACCATGGAACATATTGTCATGTATTAGTATACAGTTCCTAATGCAAATAGTACTTCCAATGAGTCATTTTCTTTCTGGCTCACTTTAAACTATGAGATAGCAATCAGGCCTAATTCTTTCAATTTATAAATATTTACTTTCAAGACAAGTTCCTTATGTTCATAATGTTGACTTAATAAATGCAGGTTGACATTGATATATTAAGAGACTTCCTTTTCCAAGGGTGCTGTATTATGTGGAAAGAACTTCATGGAGGAGAAAAATAGAGCAGGCAGAAAAGGCCTTCTCTGACTACCCCGTTTTAATGTGCAACCTCTCCAACAAGCACCTATGTCCATTTCCTACTCCCCTTTTAAGTTCACTTCCCTCCACGGCACTTATTAACATCCTATCTCTACCACTGACATATGTGAAATTGGATATACAGACAGACACACATGTATTCATGTATCGTTGGTATCTATTGAACTGGAAATTCCAATTTACCTGGTCTGTGGGCATTTCTAGTTTTTAAAGCTCCCAAGGTGATTTTTACAAGGAGCCAGTATTCCACATTATCAAGTCAGTTCAATCAAAATGGAATTTTTGTAGCCTTTCTCCTTTGTTCCATGTATATCAAGACAGATTCTTTAAAAAAAAAAAAAAAAGATTTTATTTATTTATTTGAGAGAGAGCACAGGGTGGGTGGGGGTGGGGGAGGGGAGGTGTAGAGGGGGAGGAGGCCAACTGTGAATTGAGTGCAGAGCCTGGCCCCAGAACTCTGAGATCATGACCTGAGCTGAAACCAAAGTCAGATGCTCAACTGACTGAGCCAACCAGGTGCCCCTCAATACATACTCTTGGCTGTTAACATGCCTGTCACCTTTGGTGACCCAGCCATCTTGAATACCTGGTTGTTCCTTTCCCAGCTCACCACCAATGGGTAGAACCTGGATACATCTCTTCTCAGTGTCTGCCTTTTGTCTCTCCTTTGGGAAATTTCACCAAACCAGTCAACTGAAAATGAGGGAAAAGGATGCTTAAGTTCCTTTGATAAATAATTAAGTAAAGGACAGATCACACCTCTTAGGTACTTCAAAACAGAAAAATAAAAGTAACACCTTCAAAGGCAAAGTTACACCAGCATAACTTGTCAACGGCTGCTTGAAAATGTTCAATGATGGGCATAGAGCCACAGCTGGCAAGGGTGCCGTAATAAGGTGTCCCAGAGCTCACAGAAAGGGCTTTGAGGAAGTTCATGGGGGATCATGAAGCAGCAGCCAGCCGGACTACCACTGGCAAAGTCCACTCAGAGGACATAAACTGTACTTTTAAAAAAGTCACTTTCTCAACTCACATCACCCTTTTTTTTTCTTCAAGCTTCGCCTTTGAAATAGTTGACTTCTAAGAAATTGCAAAGATAATATGGAGAAGAGGTCCTGTGTACCCTTCACTCAGTTTCTCCCCATGGCAGTGCCTTGTGTCATAAGGGGAAACCGGCATTGGTACAAGATGTGTGTGATGGCTCTATGCCATTTTGGTCACGTGTGTAGATTCATGTCACCATCACTGCAGTTGAGATACAGAACTATTCTATCAATTTTCATTTCCCTGGGATAAATGCCCAAGAGTGTGATTTCTAGGTCTTCCTAGCAGATGGATCTTTTTACTGGTATATTCCCCTCTGTATATGGTGATTTTCTTTGCTCTGAAGCCTAGATTTCCTGATTTTTTTTTTTGACTAATGTTTGCATAATGTATTTTTCCTCCTTTACATTCAGCCTATCTCTAGATTTATAACTGAACTGGATTTATTATAGACAGCTCATCACTGTGTCATTTTTTAACTTTAAAACAAATCAGTAGACCTTATTATTTAGAGATTTTAGGTTTACAGAAAAACTGAGCAGCAAGTGGAGAGTTTCCATATGCTTTCCCTCTCCTTCCCTTACTGCCTTCCCTAAAATTAGGATCTTGTGCTAGTGCGGAACATTCGTTACAGCTGATGAACCGATATTGATGAACTATTATTAACAATGTACATTAGGGTTCACTCCACGTATTGTATATTCTTTGGGTTTGGATAAGTGCATAATGTCATATATTTCCATTGCAGTGTTACATAGAACAGTTTCTCTGCCTTAAAAATGCCACGTGCTCTGCCTATTCAATCTTCCCTCTGGCCTGGAAATCCTTAGCAACCACCAATTTTTACTGTTTCTGAACTGTCCCTGCAATTTTGCCCATTGCAGATAGTCATATAGTTGGAATCATACAATATGGAGCCTTTTCAGATTGGCTTCCTCTACTTGGCAAGGTGCATTAAAGTTTCCAGTAGCTCTTTGTGCACCTTTTGTGGCTTATTTAGTTATAGGACTGAATACTATTCCATTGTATGGATGTGTCACAGTTTATCCATTCACTGTTGAAGGACATCATGATTGTGTCCAAGTTTTGGTAATTATGAATAAAGCTTCTATAAACATTCCTCTGTACTTTTGTGTGTATGTGTGTGTGTATGTGTATACATAAATTTTCAACTTGACTGGTAAATACATCTTGGGAAAATTACATCTATTCCATCTTTCTGGAAAAGGAAGTCTGTGAGTCAGCACTTTTTGAGAAGAAGAAATCAATTGTATTTTTAGTCTGTAGCAGACTGACATTTTGTTGTTTTTTTTTACTCTGACCATAACTTCTTGTAATCATCATATTAATCCATCAAGCCTGCTGTCTTTAGCCAAAGGATGAAGAAAGGCAGAGCCCAGAAAGACAGAGTATCTTTTTTAGTATTAGCAATCACCTGACATTAATTGGAACATTATTGGACCCAGAGTGCTAAACTAAATATGTTTCAATATCAAAGACCGTCTCTGCACAAGGATTTCTCACGTTCAAAACAATAAGTAGAAACTACCACTCACTATAACTTTTACATGACTCATTACACTATACCTACATTTATATTTTTGTGATAGAAACGAAGAGATTTTAAAAAGTATTATCTGACTGGCATAGGGAGTCATAACCCACTTAACTGTAAAGGAAAGCAGAAAATTAAATGAAGTTAACTGAAAAACAGTTTAAGTGGGATCCAATTTCAAAAAGCAAAATTAGTTTATCAAATGATTGGTTCATATTGCATGAAAAATTATTACTGTATTTTAAGCTCATCCTGAATTTGACATAAGTGTTTTTGCTTAATGATTACCCTTTAAATCATGAATTTCTTCTTCAACTGTCCAGGGTGACGCCAAATTACAGACAGACAGTAGATGTTCCTAATATGGAGACTGAATATGCTTCTAATGGGTTAACGTTTATCTCAGGAAAAGGTGACTTTGCTACTTCTTACATAATTTATGCCTATGCTGTTATCAGCTACTAATATTTTGTACCACTGGGGGTGAAACAATCTTTCATTTTTTAAAATAAACACGGGCAATGTAAATACTCTACATTCGTCTTGAAAGTGAGAGAAACTTTACGAGAAAGGGAAGAATAAAATCTGCTTGTTTGGGTAACACAATGCAGAAGTTATTCAGAGAAATATGCAAATCCCATCCATCAGTCTCAACAATCTTACTTCTTCAGTTTATTGCTAGGATGTGATATCTATTCTGACCCTGCTTTGTAACTCAGTTCAGTTCTCCCACGCCTTCTTTCCAGTTGTCTACCTCAAGCAGGATGTATACCAGTGTGTTGTTGGAGGCTCTCTGATCCACACCGCACCATGTCTGGTACTTTGGGGGGCCAGGGAACCTCAGATTAACCTAGGGGGAAGAAACAGGACTGATACCTCTAACCAAGCCCACCATAGTCTTCTATGGTCCATCCAACCAAGCCCACCATGGTCTTCCACAGAGACCTCTGCTTCCTTTCTTGTGTCTTATTAATCTTAAATGACTAATTTAAGACAGGACACACATCATCCAGATATTCACTTATCTATTCTGTAAGTATTTACTGAGGATCCACTGTGTGCCATACTGTTTTCGGTGTTGGTGAGACAGTTGTGAACAAAATTCTGAGATTCTTTGCTCTCATGGAGGTTATATTCTCACGTGGGGGACAGATAATGAAGAAATATATAAGTAGAAAGATATACACATATAGAATGTCATGCCACATTGATACACGGCATGGAGAAAAGTAAAGCTGAGTAAGAAAGTAGAGATTGGTGGGATGACGGGTTGTAGATATCTCAGGGAAGACCTCTGTGTGGTGGTGACCTCTGAGTAGAGACCTAAGGAAGAGAAGAGACAGGTCTTGTGGATATGCAGAAAAGAGTCCCAGGCAAGTTCAAAGGTAGGTAGGATCATGTTTGTTACATTTGAAAAGACAAAAAGCTGTCATGGCTGAAAAAGAGTGAGCAAGGGGTGGGAAGACAAGATCATGTGTAGCTTTAGAGGTCATGAACAGAATATTGGATTTATTCTAAGTCAGGTAGAAAGTTCCTGAAGGGTTTTTGCTGTTTGCTTAGATCTGGCTTATCTTTTCCAGCAATCCCCCTGGTTGCTGAGGGAAGGACAGTCTACAGGGGCACAAGTAGAAACTGGATCACGTATGAGGCTTTTTCAGGAAAGGGTGGTAATTTAGGAATGAGTAATTGTGGTAAGAATGACAAAAAATGTGCTATGAAATATTTTCAATTTAAGCTCAAAAGATTTTGCTGGGGAATTAAGTGCATGATGTGAGCAAAACAGAAGGATCAAGGGAGATGATTTTTTGATGCTGAGCAATGAGGTAAATGGGGAACACAGGTAAGAGGAGGTCTCTAGAGAGAATTCAGGTAACTCCCCTACAGTAGATGCTTGAACTTAAATTTTTTTGTAACAAGGAACCCCCCAAATTCACAAACACCATCATAAGTTTTAATATTTTCCATAAAATACAGTAAAGTGGCTTCTTTCTTTTTTAGTCCCTTAAAATCTCTCCCTTGCTTGAGAAGAATTATGGCTGAGGCCAGAGCACTCTCTTAAAATGGGGTCACAAATATCTTTTTCTTGTTATTCTATGGGATTCCCTAATGTATCCAACTAGAGTGCGTCTGTTCCATAGATAAATTTGACACTTCACTCTAGTTTATCCAAACCTTTTCATTTTTAGCTAAAAGTTATTTCAGGCATTTCACTTCCATCATCAACACTAGCAGTTAGTTTCCTTTTTGGACACTTTTCAAAAAGAAATAGAATTGATTTGACCTTATGAGTGTTTCCAAATATGGGACAATGACTCAGCACAAGAAAGCCAAGTCAAGGCAGGATTGCTAAATGAGCTATGAGCATCTCTTACTGGCTAAGTAGATCATTCAAGAACATCAACATGCCCATCCCTGAACTATTCAGCTGTAAAAATCAGTAAAATTTGAAATTCTTTCAAGTTATGAATGGGAGAGTCTTACAAATGATTAGAACAATGAATTTGAAATCCAAGAATGTCTGTGATCTACTGTTGAATTCATCACATTCAGTCTCTGCTAATTTGTTTTATATATTATATGCTATTGTTGAAGTTGTGTCTTTCCCCTTCTGCCCTCTGGTAATGCAGAACTTCCCTGCCTACTTTTTTAAAAAAAAAAAAATATTGACCTATAATGTATTATTTACATCAGGGGTACAAGTATGTGAATCATCAGTCTTACACAATTCACAGAACTCCCCATAGCGTACATACCCTCCCCAATGTACACAACCCAGCCACCCTTTCCCCCCTCCACCCCCAGCAACCCTCAGTTTGTTTCCTGAGATTAAAAGTCTCTTATGGTTTGTCTCCCTCCCTGGTCCCGTCTTGTTTCATTTTTTCCCTCCCTTGTCCCCACAATCCCCATATCTCAGAGATCATATGGTAACTGCCTTTCTCTGATTGACTTATTTTGCTCAGAGTAATACCCTCCAGTTCCACCCACATCCTTGTAAATGGCAGGATTTCATTCTTTTTGATGACTGCATGGTATTCCACTGTATGCATATCACATCTTCTTTATCCATTCATCTGTTGATGGACATCTAGGCTCGTTCCATAGTTTGGTTATTGTGGGAAGTGCATGTGCCCCTTGGGATCACTACATTTATATCTTTTTCCCTGTAAACTTTTAAGAATTTATTAAGAATATCAGTAAGGTTTTAGATATCCTGGAGAAGACATGTTTGAAACAAACAGATGGACCTTGGTGCAAATCCTATCTCTGCCAATGAGCAACTGTGTGACTTATGGAAAGTTGCTTGGCCTCTCTGAGCATGTGATTCTGTCTTTAAGTGGGGATAATGATACCTAACTTGTAAGGTGGTTGAAAATGATCCAGAATTAAATGTCTGCGGTGGTCATGAAGATGCACTACAGATTCTCCTTCGAGAGATCCTACTGTGAGGAGCTCAATGAGTTGGCCAACAGCTTCACTTATTTGAAGTCCTTGAGTTGTTACAATACCTAAACATTTTTTGCCTCCAAGAACCAGTTTTCACCTCAATGGGGGCTACATTACCCTCGCTGAAAAGGCATGCTGGAAGGCAACTTGAGTTCTAGTTCTGCATTGACTGTTCAACCTTTTACAAGCCACTCTCCCTCTTTGAGACTCAGTTTTCTCATTTGTAAAATGAAGAGGTTGAATAGCATGGGCTTGAAAACTCACAGCCCTAGCGTCCAGTGATTTGTGTGGTCCTGGTGGACACAGTGTCACTGACTTCTCTGGCCCTGCCTTCTCTCCCCTGCACCCCCCACCTTTGAAGACAGGAGAAGGCAGCTCTCTGTAGCTGTATCTCGTCATGATTATTAGTTTTTATGCTGATCTCCCTCCAAAACAACCTGAACTGCTTGAAGACAAAGTCCACATACATCTGATACAGTAGCTGGCAGGAAATAGGCACTTGGTCAATGTTTGTAGAATGGGCTACACAGTGTACTTATGGGTTGAACTAGATGAAACCTTTTGACAGCAAATACACAGGCTAACTCAGGCACTATGGAATCAAATAACACCTACTTTGTAATGTAGCTCACAGAATAGCATCTGACATGCCAAGCAGTCAAGAAATGTTTAAGGAAGGAAAGTTGAGAGTAAGGCAGGGGAAACGTAGACAAGTCATATGGTTACCAATTTTATATTTCTTCAAAAATGCCTGGTAACTTGCAGAAAGATTTCAATCTGAAATGAAACCAGAGGATATGAAATGGAGAGTCTCGTGCAGGTACCTCTTAAAAGAATGGAACTTATGAACGGAGAGACCGATTTCTCATAAATGTCTGATGACCAAGACTTATCTCCTGACCAATGCACATCTGCCAAGAACCTTTTCCCATCCTCAAGTCACTGAACTCACTGCTTGGACTCTGGCTGGATCTCTCTCTCTTTGTACTCCTTTTCTCTAAATACAGCCTGCCTCAGACCCTCAACAGTTTCGCCTGTAGCTTCCACCCTCACACATTCATGGAATTGCAGTTCCTCTGTTATTCCCAAATAAATTCAATTTCTGGTCATTTGAGTTTGCCTCTGTTTACCTCTTTATTTAAACTGACAGAGCAGATTGTTCTGCTGCAGATCCAGCAGGTCAGCTAATGAGCTTGGTCAAAATTGGGGATGTAAGCATATCGCCATTGAATTTTCTTGCTCTTTATAGTATAATTCTATGTCACAAAAATTAAGAAGGAAATAGTGCTTGCATCTGTATAGCTCTTTCTAGTTGCCAAAGCAATCAATTCTTTCAATGTAGGCTCCAGAAAATTGTCATATAGTACAAAGGGCATTCAAACTAATTAAATTCCCCGAATCAGTAATAGGATCATTCCATTGTCAACCATATTTTCATCTTATGTAGATATCTTAAGCACTCTTTTTACAGACTGGTTGATAGTATTCAAAGTTGCCATGGATACCAGATAGCATATAACCCATTTGCCGTTCCTCATCCTCAGCGACCAACCCTGTGAATAGACGAAGAAAATGTAAGAAATCATGCCCATTAACAGCTAAGATTTAACATAATAGATGCAAGAGGAAAAAGGAACTTTATCTTCTGAAGCAGACATTCTTAATCTTAGATGCATGAATCCCTAAATTTGACTAGCAAACTTTTTGGCCATGAGAGTGTTTCTCCTGATATTCCATAGCTTTCTTTAGATTATGAAGGCCAATAGGCTCCACGATGACAGCCTACTATTTACATATGAGCTAGCAGATCCTGGAGAGGCCAAGTGAATTTCTTGGGGTTCCACAACACAACTACTTAGAGACAGAATTTAATTTGTTGTGTTACAAGTTAAATGTTTCCCCCTGTCATCCAAGTGCACTTAAGAGGCCTAAATTTTTTACTCCAGTCAGGGTATAGGTATATCCCTGTGTTTCTGAAGTTAAAATATGGAAGCATCTTCACACACCCCTGTCAAGTTTATGCTAAGTTTCCAACATTTAATTGGGATGATTTAGTGTTGTCTTAATTATACAATCTCAGCAGTAATGTATACAGAAAATGAGTCATTTCATGTGGTGAAAATTCGGTGGGTGCGCACTAAAATTTGAATAGAACTGGGAATGTATGCTTACTGATTAACACATATATTCAGATTCCTTGGAAATGGCTAGGGCAGAGAAGATTATTTAAGAATTAAAAAATTGGGAGCAAATCTCATTTGTAACCCGGAACAGCCTTAACTCATATTGTGATATTATGATTTATAAGAAAAAAATGTGTATTTGATCATTAGGTGACAAGAATATATTTCTCATGTATATTTGGTCTTCATCTGAAGTTCCTGGCTCACAGCTCACAAAATCCTTGGAATTTTCTAAGGATTAGAGTGATAAAGATGTCTCTTGCTATGTTAGCGAGGTAACTTTTGGCAAATACCTAAAGACGGGCTGGTTGCCAGTGGAGTCAATCATGTGATTAGAAGTCAGTCTCACCCCCAACCTCCAGAGCCAGGAGAGGGAATGGAGGTTCAACCAATCACCAATAGCCAGTGCTGTGGTCAACCACGCCTATGTAATGAAAACTCCTAAAAAACACAAAAGAATGGGGTCGAGAGTTTCCATGATGAACACATGGAGATGTGGGTAGATAGGGGTACTCAGAGAGCATGGAAGCTCTGTACCCCTTCCCACATAACTTGACCTATACATCTCTTCCTGAGTTACTCTCTAGTAAGCACTGTAAAATGTTTCCCTGAGTTCTGTGAGCTGCTGTAGCCAATGAATAAAACTCAAGGTGGGGTTTGTCAGTCTGGAAGCTTGACATACATAAAAGACAGCCGAGAAGCTGCTGAGAAAGCTTACGATCATGGAAATCTCAAGAACCAATTTTTAGGGGTGCCTGGATAGCTCAGTTGTTAAGCGCCTGCCTTTGGCTCAGATCATGATCCCGGGGTCCTGGGATCGACCCCTGCATGGGGATCCCTGCTCAGCCGGAAGCCTGCTTCTCCCTTTCTCACTCTCTGCTGGTGTTCCCTCTCTAGCTGTGCTTGTCTCTGTCAAATAAATAAATAAAATCTTAAAATAAAAAGAACTAATTTTTTTAAAGGCAACATATTGAAGTTATAAGTGGGAAAACAGAAAATGTTAGCTGAATTACATAAAATAAGATTTCCCTTAGATTTGGTAGGTGGACGTTTGCCCAAGTTATTTGAGTACTACTTTGAAAAATATATGGTTATCTTATCGGCAAGAACACAATCTAAGGATAAACACTAATGGATGCCTAATACATGTAAGAATAGGAAACAGGTTTTGAAAAACAGCACTTTACACTTCTTCTGTCCTCACCTTGCTCCATTCTGATTTTTAGAGTTAGATCTCAAGAAAAAGATCATGATACTAAAAAATGAAGCCTAGGGGCACCTGAGTGGCTCAGTCATTAAGAGCCTGCCTTCGGCTCAGATCATGATCCCAGCATCCTAGGAACCAGCTCTGCATCAGGCTCCCTGCTTGGTGGGAAGCCTGCTTCCCCCTCTCCCACTCCCCCTGCTGTGTTCCCTCTCTCGCTGTGTTTCTCCTTGTCAAATCAGTAAATAAAATCTATAAATAAATAAATAAATAAATAAATAAATAATATATAAATAAATAAATATTAAAATAAAATAAATGAAGCCTAGACAATATTGTGATGTCTATGTGAGAAACACTGCCCAAAATCTCAAAAACTGCAAAGGGGCAAACCGGAAAAGAAAAGGTCCTACTAGCAAAGTTCAGATATTTTCTGGTCTTATATATTCCTGAAAATAGAGTGTGGATCTGATGAAAGGAAGCACTGACTTCAAAAATGAGGAGCACACAATGACTGCATTCTCTGGTACCAGGCATCCAACAAAGGTCCCCTGAGCATGTGGGATGTCCCGAGGGGACGGTGGGGAGAGGAAGGTAGAGGAGGGAGAGGCCCTGGACACCAAGCTTCCTAACTGAGGGAGGGGATAGGGATATGACAGGGAGTTGGCCCTTCGTGGGCCCTGCTCCCCATCTCTCTGGTAGAAAGGGATTAATAGTGGCAGCAGCCCAAAGATACACAGATTAAGGCATGGACCGCTGGAAACCTTTCCAATCCCAACCATATTGGGGCTCTCTGAGGAAGATGAGTCAAAGACCAGGAAGTAAGCAGACAGCAAGGGAGGGTCCGATGTGCTTGGGGTAGCCAACAGCAATCACCATCAGGGGTCTGATGCTGTGGAAGGGGGAGTAAATGCTATTTCCCCATCTTGGTTATCGCTCCAGCTTTTAGCCATTCAGAAGACAGATGGAGAGTGTTCAGAGCAGCCACAGAATTATGGCCTTGGGACTGGTAACAGAGAATCTTGGGGACTGGTAACAGAGATTCTTTCAGAGAAGGTATCAAAAAGGGTTGTTCCTCAGGTACCCATGACCAAGGGTCAGCCAACTCTGTGTAGAGCCCAGTGGCGAGAGCTGAGAGGAGAAACACAAAGATTAACACAGATTTCTTTCCCTATCTTAAAGTCTGATAATAGCTTGCTAATGGTAGGAACTGCAAGCAACCCAGTCCACTCCTGCTAGAAGAACGGAGAAGGGGTTGCCCTGTCTGTGAGGAGTGCTTCCAGGATGAGTACTGTGCTTGTTTTGGGGAAAGTGGTGGGCTGTAGAGAGACGGTTTGTGCCCATCAGGCTTCCCCTGCAGTCTTGTAGTATTGCCTATTGGTAAGGTCGCCCCACCTGCCCTCCCACCAGCACACAGTGTTTTGGCCAGTCTTTCTGGCCCAGTGCCTCATTTATTTGCAGAGTTGTTACTCTGATGGGTCAGAGCCAGAAGCAGGCCAGGATTTTGCGAGTCATGCTGAATCTGCCATTCTTCCTCCCTCACAACTTGCATTTCCACCGGGAGTCTTCTGTATGGGGATGGCAAGAAGGGGGCTTTCTGTGTTTATTTTCATACAAGCCTATGTACTGTATCAAGTTGTTTGCATTTGATTTCAAATCTCTCCAATTTCGGAAAGAGAATTTTTCTTTAAAAATAACCTCTTGGGCCATGTCTAAATGGTCAAAACTTCTGTACTTGTGTTTTTGTGCAAGTGGTTCTCTAAGGATACCCTTCAGTAGCTGATTTCTTCAATTTTCTTTCATTTTGGAGCTGGAAGAATTGTGTGCAACATGCAACCATAAAGAAGCAGGGAAAATAGAATCAGAATTTGTGAGACAGGTGCTTACAAGGGATTCCTATGATGTTTTACTAGATCAATATGCTGCAGGAGCTGGGAGGAGTAGCTTTAATGAACTTTGAGTATATTGGTGTCTGTCTCTAACTCAAAGGGATCTGCCACAGAGAAATGAGTTCATCCAGTGATGAAGTCAACACTGTAGAAGTTCCATGACAAATTACAAAGTATTCATGACTATCAATTTATAGCCACAACATAATGCTGAACAAATTTTAAGTGTAATGGTCATTGTATTCCTTAAAGGCATACTGTAGAATTTCAAATATATTAGCAGTGGTCTTTAGGTTAATAAAATCTTACCCTCCTACATTGTTGGTAGGAATGCAAGCTGGTGCAGCCACTCTGGAAAACAGTATGGAGGCTCCTCAAAAAGTTGAAAATAGAGTGACCCTATGACTCAGCAATCACACTATTGAGTGTTTATTCTCAAGATACAAATGTAGTGATCCAAAGGGGCACATGCACCCGAATGTTTATAGCAGCAATGTCCACAATAGCCAAACTATGGAAAGAACCATTCATCGACAGATGAATGAATAAAGAAAATGTGGTGTTTATATACAACAGAATAGTATGCAGCCATCAGAAAACCCCAAATCTTGCCATTTGTAATGACGTGGATGAAACTAGAGGGTATTATGCTAGGTGAAATAAGTCAGGAAAGACAATTATATGATCTCACTGATATGAGGAATGTGAGAGGCAGGAAGGAGGACGTGGGGGGAAGGGAGGGGAAAAATGAAACAAGATGGGACCAGGGAGGGAGACAAACCATAAGAGACTACTAATCTCAAGAAACAAAGTGAGGGTTGCTGGAGGGGATGGGGTGGGAAGGATGGGGTGGCTGGGTTATGGGCACTGGAGAAGGTATATGCTATGGTGAGTGCAGTGCATTGTGTAAGACTGATGATTCACAGACCTGTATCGCTGAAACAAATAATACATTATATGTTAATGAAATATAAAAAATGAAATAAACATTAGCAAGTGATAAAAAAAAGTCTTATTGCAATGATACAAGAAGACCTTCTTTATTTTCTATGCTAGCAAATTCTATGACAGAGTTTCTTAGGGATTTTTTTTTCCTGGTAAAGACTCAGTGATGCCTGTCATGTGCTTATAAAATTACAGAATAGTTTTGAGTCAGAATGATGACAGTGTAAAAAGGCCCAAGTCAATACTAATTTGATGCTGGGCATGCATGATTTCTCACCAATTACCAAGGATTTGAGCTGGCTAATTGATTTGGTTTTGCATATTGTAATAACAGTATTTGTTATAAGGCAGATATATCCGCCTTGCGTATTTAGATTTGATAACACTGGAGGATCCCAGAAAGTGATTTCAGGATACTTTTCTTTTTTTTTTTTTTTTTTTTTTTTTTTTTTTTTTTTTTTTAAAGATTTTATTTATTTGACAGAGAGAAACACAGCCAGAGAGGGAACACAAGCAGGGGGAGTGAGAGAGGGAGAAGCAGGCCTCCCGCCGAGCAGGGAGCCCGATGTGGGACTCGATCCCGGGTCTCCAGGATCATGACCTGAGCCGAAGGCAGTCGCTTAACCAACTGAGCCACC
>PITA01029137.1:0-18335 GCA_004023965.1 Spilogale gracilis | reverse complement strand
TTTTTTTTTTTTTAAGATTTTATTTATTTGACAGAGAGAAACACAGCCAGAGAGGGAACACAAGCAGGGGGAGTGAGAGAGGGAGAAGCAGGCTTCATGCTGAGCAGGGAGCCCGATGTGGGACTCGATCCCGGGTCTCCGGGATCATGACCTGAGCCGAAGGCAGTGGCTTAACCAACTGAGCCACCCAGGCGTCCCGCAAATGTTAATTTTAAATATATGCATTAAATAGATGGATGGATGGTTGTTGATGGATGGGAAAGGTGGTAGTGCAATAGAAGAATACATATACACACAGATTTTCTAAAAAGAGCTATATTTTGCCCTTTTCCACTCAAGAATAGATGTGTCATATAGGTGGAGGCCTTTTTATTTCTTTCCTCAGCCCCCTTAGGATCATAAGTCTGGTAATTGGGGGGTGAGAGGAGAAGGCATTCTAAAGATACCTTAATATCTTTAAAAGAACTTTCTAAGTAATGAATACTAGAAAGATTTTTAGTTTGTTTCTCTAGATCTTTTATTACCTGAAACATTACTCTTCAGTATAAAAAATTGAAACATTATTGTAGTATAGTCCCCTATCTGTTCGAGTAACTCACAGGTGGAATAAGTTAGGTACCTCTAAGACTGAAAATTCATTTGGCCATTTGGAAACAATTCAGGGCATTAGAGCAGAGTGAGCTTGTGGAGCACTAATTCCCTAATACTTCTAGAGAGCACTAGAGCATGCCACATTTTTTTAAACTGAAAGTTTGGGGAAAGGATAAAATTTAATATAATGGGCATTTATCTTTAAATCCCTCCTTCTCTTATTATATCTCAGAGGAACAGCAAGAGTTCTATAGTTTAATATGAGAAATGGTTGGGCGTGAAGTTAAAGAATTTAGAGAACTATTTATTGCTTTGAAACATGCAATTATACATCAACCAAAAGATCTCATAAAAACTTTATAGAATTACTAGGTCACACAGAAAATTATTTGTGCCACAAATTTTTGGAATCAGGGACAGCAAGTCCCTGTTAACAGGGTAAATGTCTCTGAAAAAGTTAATTAAAGAATCAAAGTTTCAGTTCTCCTATTTGTAAAATAGAAATAATAGTGTCTAGTTTGGGAGGCTGATGTGGAGATTAAATGGCAAGATGGTTATAAAATGTAATCTTAATTTCCTGTGGCAGCTGTGACAAACTACAAATTTACTGGCTTAAAAAAATATTTATTGTCTTAAATTTCTCTAAGAGCAGGAGCCTGAAATGGATCTTCTGGGCAAGATCAAACTTTTGGCAGGGTACTTTCCTTCCTGGAGTTCTTTGGGAAGAGTTAATCCCCTTGCTTTCTTCAGCTTCTAGAGCCCTCCTACTTTCCTTGGCTCATAGCTTCTTCTTTCATCTTTAAAACCAACAGTGTAAGTCTTTCTTTTTTTTTTTTTTTTAAAGATTTTATTTATTTTACAGAGAGAAACACAGCGAGAGAGGGAACACAAGCAGGGGGAGTGAGAGAGGGAGAAGCAGGCTTCCCGCGGAGCAGGGAGCCAGATCACGGGGCTCCAGGATCATGACCTGAGCCAAAGGCAGTTGCTTAACCAACTGAGCCACCCAGGCGCCCCAATGTAAGTCTTTCTTAAACTGGCATCTCTCTAGTTCATTTTTTTTTTTCTTAATTCTTTCTTCTACTTTTAAGAACCCTTATGAGTACATTGGAACCATCTGGATAATCCCAGATGATCTAGCTATTTTATGGTCATTTGATTAGCAACCTTAATTTCATCTACACTCTTGAGTCCCCTTTGCCATGTAAACTAACAGAGTGACATGTTTTAGGATTGGGATATATATCGTTGGAGGGCCATTATTTTGCCTATGATGAGTGCTAAATATTATTGACAGATTCTTCAACTTCTGTTCTTAATCTTTTGTGGAGATACTAGTATCAGCTTAATGGAGTATTTGTGATGATTAAATGAGGTAGTATAAAGCAAAAGAAGAGCTTTTAGTAAATAGTACCTATTAGTACTTGGAGTCTACTTTTGGGTTTGGTTGGGTTTTTTTTTTTAATTTTTTTAACCAATAAATTTTTTTTAAATTAACATATAATGTATTATTTGCTTTAAAAAATGAATTAATGTACTTCACAGTACTGTGACAATTAGAGATAATATATGTAGAGTTTCTAACACTGGTTATATAAAATTGTCTAGTTAATATCTTTAATTCCTCTCTCATCTATAAATTGGGGTCAATAATTGGACATACCTCAGAGACTTCTTGAAAAGATTAAACTAAAAGTATACATTAGCATTTAATACAGTACCTGGTACGTAAAAGGACTCAAGAGTCATTTGGTCATAATAATACAAATTATTACCATTTCTATGTAGTCGATTGATCTATGATACTTCCTAAAATAATTCCCTTTTGAAAGATTTCTCAATTTTCTTGGAATAATCAATGTTTTATGAGAAAACTGGGAATGTGTTCATCATAGACAGATGGATTCAATCTCTCCAAGCCAAAGCAGATTACTCCCTACCTGCGGAATCCCTCCCTTTTCCAGAGACCTATTGAGGTTTAATGAAAAACAAAGATAAATGGGCATTCGTAGGCTGACCATAAGCCAAGAGTAGAGGACTTATCTTTGCCAAATCCACATGTACTAGATGCAAAGCCGGATTGTGCAAGCCATAGGAGTTCAACAATCTGTATAAGGTCCTCAGAAGCAGCTGGGTATTTGGAGACTTCTGAGGCCATTCTTATCCATTGCTGGACCATAGTTATTACTCTCATCTGGGGTATTTTCCTTAACAGTGGGCATAGCTTTGTCCATAGGAACATAAATTAACTATTAAACTATAGTGTATATCTGTACTTTCTAAGAAGGAAAAGGATCTGAGCCTTCCTTCTTTCTTAACTTTTATTTTATTATTATTTTTTAAATATTGGCTATAAACAGCCAGAAAAACATCTTTTCTTTTGGGCAGGGGCATAAAATACGTATTACTTTCTTAGGCTTTTGTTTTCATACCTTCTGTTTCTTCTACAAAGTATTCTCTTAGCCTTCTAATCCACCCAAAAAATGTCTATTGACCATTAAAAACCTGTCTCAGACACTATCTACCTCACCCATTCTCTTCCAGAAATTGTCAATTTAGTACTTACTAAGCAACCTCCAGGTCTTGTGTTGATCCTTTTATTTCGCTTGTGACATTGTGTTTAAATTTCTTGTTTTACTATCTGTCTTACCAACTACCTAAATGACCTACCCAATTATCCAAAAGTGTGTCTTTTCTCTTTCCACACCCCAGATAGCAGCTCAGTGCATCAAAGATTACTGAAAGCTCACCAAATTTTTGAGAAATAAAGCAATGAACTTAGGAATACTTCAGTTCCAGTAGACAGTAAGTCAAACTAACTTAAGTAAAAATAAAAAAAAATTATGAAAAATATATGGGAGCATTTCATAAAACCAAAGATTAGAAAGTAGAGCCAAACCTCAGTTGAACTATTATTAGTCCCATAGCTGATCAGTCCGTCACCACTAGAAATTCTTTGCTTTCTTTTCTTTGTCACTCTGGAAAATTTTCATTCTTTTCCTCTTTAGATTGGTTTTTCTGAATCTCAAAGACATGAGGGAAGAGAATAGATAAATACCCCAACAGGACCCCCTGTTTAAATGCCTTTTTCTTTCAATCATGTTATGAAGAACAATGAAGCCTCTTAATTCTAACAGGAGTTTTGCCAGAGAGAATTTGATTGATGTTCATAAACTAATTAATAATAGTTGGGAATTTGGAGACTTGAGATAGATTACTTCTGAGATTACATTGTTGGACTGATAATAGTTCTAGACAAGGAGGGGAGAATATGTTGTATGGGGTAGCACTTGTCTGCCACATCTAGAGAGGAGAAATAATTGAATTCTTAACACCTTAAAGTAAATAATTTTGCTTAAAAGAAAAGCTTAAGGTTATGTGAGTAGCACTAATCACCTTCATGAAAAGGATCCCCATACTTTAAGATTATTGGGAAAAAGATACTTACTTCTAGATTCTACCAGAGTGAGCCTACTTCTAAGTACCAACCAAAAGCTTCAGGGACTTTTCTGGTGTCTTTTACACGCAGAGCCACTCTTAAAGACTGCTGTGTATTTATTACACACCACCAGCACTCATTATGGATGTGTTAAAAATTCAGATCCTTAGAGAGCACAGTAGATCGAAGTATTGACTCTTGTTTCACTTTCCCCATCTGTCCAAACATCAATAACAACAGTGTATGGGGGTCTGAAGCACTGGGCTAATGTACCTTCCTTCGATCATAATTCCAGAGTTTGCCTTAATTAAGATTGATTTTTGCCCCTATGTTGTACATCTCTTAACTAACAGAAAAGTCACAAGGGCACAGTTTTTAAGCATTAAGAATATGAAGATTGTGGAGAAGAAAGTGGGATCAGATCTTGCACTTATGGAGTCTGGAGACTACATGGCTGATATACTTAAAATAAATCCTCAAGCAGATTCCTAAGGCATTGATGGAGTCACATAAGGGCACAGGAGAAATGAATTGCTCTTCTGACTCACTTTCCTTCATATGTGCTGCCTGGGTACATTATTGTTCATGGGAGGAAGGAAAGGTACCTTAGATTAAATAAGCGAAGGCCACAGCAGGCCAGAATTGTCTGCTTTTATTCTTAGACATTTTCAGAAACATCACTGTCATCAACAAAATTCTTTTGAGTGCTTACAATACTGTAGTTCTCCTTCAAAATACTTGTGTTCAACAAAGGGAAAATACAGCCTCTGCCCTCAAGCAAATTACAATCTAGAGTAGAAAGTAGACATGGCATTAAGGAAAAGGGGAAGTGAAATCATATAATACATGAATAAAACCACTACACAAAGGGATTTTGATTAGTTGTGACTTTACATCTTAATACAGCTGCTGAAAAAAAGACTTCCTTGGGGAAATAATATTTGGAGAGTTTAGGCTTTTTTTTTTTTTAAGAATCTGAAAAGTAGACATAGGCTAGGCAGAAAGAAAGAGACTATTCTGAAGATTGTGAATATTTCATGCTAGAACTTTGTCTTTCTATTTATTAAAGCATATCATGAGAATAAAAGGTCCAGGAACTGTGTGTGTGTGTGTGTGTGTGTGTGTGTGTGTGTGTGTGTTTACTCTATACAGAATGCTTGCTTCTTTGATTCTAAGAAAAACAGATTCCAATTGTTAGCTTCTTCAGTAATGTTACCATGATATGTAAACTAATACAACAATTTTCGAATGATTATTTTATAAATGTTTAAATAGTATAGTAATTTCATTTACTTAACTTCTTTTTCTTTTTTTTTTTTTGTTTCATATCAGCCCTGGAAAACATATTGTACATTTATGTGACTTAAAGTTTGGATAAGTGTGTGGACTATCTGGAGAACTCTGATAGAGGGATCATTTGGAAATCAAGATGAGAAAATCCCCATGCTGGTTATAGTAGAAAAGGAAATGTATCGCAGGATTCACTGTCACAGACTTCATTTGCTAATGTATCCAGGAAAATACTTAATCAAGGTCTCTCCAAGGTTCTCTAGTCTCTTGTCTCTATTCTCTCTATTCTTCTCTGTGTAGATTGGGTTGCACATTTCTCAAGGGAGAAAGGAGAAAAGTGAATGAAAGAAGACAAAGGGAAAGGCAAATATACTGTGTATCAAAATGATCATGTGTTATGTGTGTATATATTTATAAAAACTAATATAATGTATCAACTCACTGTGGCATATTTTACACTAAAATATTATATGGAAAAAAATATGATGACTCTTGCTAGGTAAAAGGAACTGAGATTGTGAAGGGAAGGATTATATTAATATCACTTATTTGATGAACAGTAGGTGAAAGCTTATTTCTCACTCATATTACATGTTTATTTGGGTTAGTGGAGGAACTCTGTTGAAGAACCTAGGCATATTTCTTTATCTGGTAGATCCACCATCTGGAACACAATGTCCCCATGATGGCTTTGTTGGCATTGACCAGAGATAGGTGAAAGCTTGAAGACCACACATCAGCTCTTAAATTGTTTAGCATGGCAGTAAAACACATCACTTCTGTCATCTCACTGAATAAAAATAGTTACATAACTCTTATCTCCTTCCCTATATGTGAGTTTCCACTGAGACATAAAAGCTATGTGTTACAGGATCTTAAACTTAAAGAGCTTATTTGAGAAAAATATAATATAATATAGAGTAATTCATAATGAAAATTCAGGTTATACAATCCAGGACAGGTTTTATCAAAGTGTGATACCTGTACCAGTAGAATCACCATCATCTGGCTACTTGTCAGAAACTCGAAATCAGCCATGCCTCATTCTGGGGGTGAGGCTTAGCAATCTTTTTTAAGTTCTATAGTGCTTTGAATGTATGCTAGAATTTGAGAAACATTGTTCTAGTCTGTGGGTGTTATATAGATATGCACATATATGCAAATATAAATAGAATTATACCATAAATTACTCCTTCTTAGCATATTTGTGGTAGTTTGTTAGCTAAATCTAATAATAATAATAATAATGATAATAATAATAATAATAATAATAATAGCTTATTATATTCTAAATGCTACACTTAATGTCTGATATGGTACAATTCTCAAAATAATTATATGACATAAATCTTCTTGTTATTTCCACTTTACAGAATAACCTACCTAAGCATCAACAGGATAAATCAGAGGATTTTTTTTAATTTTTTTAAATTTTTATTGTTACTTAAAATTTTTTTTCCAGTGTTCCAAGATTCATTCCCCATTCCCCACACCCAGTGCTCTATGCAATAGGTGCCCCCAGTACCCACCACCAGGCTCTCCCATCCCCCCACCCCCCCAAGTCCCTCAGTTTGTTTCTGTGTCCAAAGTCTCTCTTGTTTCATTTCTCTCCCTGAATTACCCTACTTCCCATTTACTTTCCTTCTCCTACTGTCCTCTACAATACCCCTTATGCACCGCAAGTAAGTGAAACCATGTGATACTTGACTTTCTCTACTTGGCTTATTTCACTCAGCATAATCTCTTCCAATCCAGTCTATGTTGCCACAAAAGTTGGATATTCATCCTTTCTGATGAAGGCATAGTATTCCATTGTATATATGTACCACATCTTCTTTATCCCTTCATCTGTTGATGGGCACCTTGGCTCTTTCCACAGTTTGGAGATTGTGGCCATTGTTGCTATGAACATTGGGGTACATATGGCCCTTCTTTTCACTACATCTGTATCTTTGGGGTAAATGCCCAGTAGTGCAATTGCAGGATCATAGGGTAGCTCTATTTTTAACTTTTTAAGGAATCTCCACACTGTTTTTCAAAGCAGTTGCACCAGCTTGCATTCCCACCAACAGTGTAAGAGAGTTCCCCTTTCTCCGCAGCCTCTCCAACAATTTATGAGAAAATAAGCTAATATATAAACCTAAGAAGTATAGTTTCAGAGTAGGGGTTATAACTGACTTTGCCAGGTCAATTTATTTTACTCACTAAGACTTGAGTCAGCCTACATTTCCTAGTTTTCTTGTTATGCCTATATATAGGAGTTGAACATCTTCCTCTGTAAAGATAGAATTCTACCCATTGATCCTATTCACCAAGATTTGTTCAATTTTCCTTTCCTTATACCCTATCATTTGCATGTTTTATAAACCTTCATTAGTACATCTTTCTGCTGCTGCTCCCAGGGGCAACCTTTCTGGTTGCACTTTGTCCAAATTATCCCAGTTCTTTAAGTCTTTGATTACTATGAGCATGCAGTTAGAGAGTTTGATAGTACAACCTCTATAAAGTCTATTCTTAGGGACTTAGAAGCATGCTTGTGGAAGGCAGAACCTACCTTAACCTTTAGCAATTAAAATGAATCTGCTCTGCTCTAATATCCCATCTTTTATTTCTAAATGCCCCCTAAGTGGTTTGCTACAACTACACATTAAGAGTGTGGATTCACCATTCAGTAAAAAAGGCTGAATGTGTTAATTTCCTATTGCTCCTGTAAGAAATTACCGCAAACCTCATAGCTTTAAACAACACAAATTCACTTTTTTATAGTTATGGAAGTCAGAAACATGACACAGGTATCACTGAGCTAAAATCAAGGTGTTGACAGGCTTTCACTCTTTTCTGGAGACTCTGGGGAAATCTGTTTCTTGTTCTTTCCAGCTTCTGAAAGCTGCCTCCATTCCTTGGCTCATCACTCTTTTATCTTCAAAGCCAGAAATAGATGATTTCTTAACCTTCATCTCTTGAACACTAATTTTTCTCTTCTTACTTCCTTATAGATTACATTGGATATGCCTCATAATATAGAGTAATCTCCTAATTTTAAAACCAGCTACCTAGCAGCCTTGATTTATCTGTATACTTAATAGCCTCTTGCCGTGTAATATAGCATAGTCACAAATTCTGGAGATTAAGATGTAGACAGCTTGGGTGAGGGTGGGGGGTATTCAGCCTACCACATTGACCAACTCAGAATGTTAAATTCCATCCTTTTACTGACCACAATGTGTGTTTTACAAAAATGGAAACTATGTGAGTATAGAATTACAAGAGCTCCTAGGTAGCTCAGTCAGCTAAGTATCTGCCTTCAGCTCAGGTCATGATCCCAGAGTCCTGGGAATAAGTTGGCATCAGGCTCCCTGCTCAGCAGGAAGTCTGCTTCTCCCTCTGCCCCTCACCCCACTTGTACTCGCTCTGTCTCTCAAAAAAAGAAAAAAAATATTTTTAAAATATAATTATAAGTCATATGAACTTGCTAATTAATCTCTTAATTAATCTACATCTGTAATAAATATGATTGTATGTTCCTAAACATCCAAAAATATCTCTTTTTTTTTTTTTTCCCCTCTATCAATCTTTATAACTCTTCTGGCTCTAAAACTCACATCCTGTGCGATTTCCATGACACCTCTCTCCCAACCCACTCTTTTCATTCCACATTTCTGTAGCATCAATATCTTAGGTTTAAGTATTCAGGACTCATTTACATATTTCTTCCTGCTTTAGAGCAAATATAACAAGATTTCTTAATTTTTAAAAAAATTTTAGTGACATGGACATTTTTTCTTGTTTGTTGTGTTTCTCCTCCTTTACTAATGCTATCAACTTCTCAAGGATGAAGTATAAGCTGTGCCTCTATTAATCTCTAATGCAGAGTTTTGGTCATTTTTGCCTAAAACTTTTTTCAAGCCCATGTCATAGATAGGTATGCTTTAAAAATGAAGTTCTTGAGAATGCTTTATAATTAATTGAATAATATATAATCCTTGGTCAGTTACCTTTGTTCTCATTATATTTCCATCCTTTTGACATGAAGCTTTTGTTAGAATTCATTCTTGATTTAAAAAAAAAATGCATCTTTTCAGTATGGCCTTCACAGATTTCCAGGACTTATCAATGTTTTGCTATACTGTGTCTAACACTGTGCTAAGGAACATTAGATATATTTTTGCATGTTCACCAGAAATTTCTCAAATGAATATTATTCCTAGGAACTATAATTTTTAGTCAGGTAATTTGAGTTCCAGAGAATTTAATTTATTTATGAATACACAGAAGACAAAGGACAGAGTAAGGCTTGACCTCAGTTTTCTATGAGAAACCCCAAAATCTTTAGTATAAGTTGTAGGTCCTGGCCTTCTAGGGTACTCAGTTGCTCAATCAGCTGCCTCCAGAACCACATCAAATCAAACCCATTAGGCCACAAACTGCCTTTTCAGTTTAATTCCAGAAGTATTTGCTGAATGTGTGCTACATGCCAGGTGCCATTTACCTGTGATTCTTCAGCGTTTATGCCAACTCAGCCTTAGAGCATTATATACTTTCTTCCGTCTTAATGTCAAGGACATTCTTAAAATTGCTATGGATGCAAAAGCTTTCTGAATGCACTGTATAGATGTTGATAAAAAGAAAAAAAATGAACTTGATTTGAATAAAAGAAAATTAGCAGCAGTTGTTTTGTCAGTTCTTCTCAGAAAGCAGTTGTAGTTAACATGGAGCAAAATGTCCCAGTTATGTTTGTGTAGAGAGGAAATTAATGCAATGGAAGCTACTTGGCTCCTTGATAACGAAAAGCCAAAATTTAAGAAAGGGGTAGAGAGGAAAAGGAGAATGGCCCAACGTTGAAAGTTATTCTGAAAGAGTATTAATTTTCTGTTTTTCCCTCCCACACATATGCATACATAAGTTATGTTTTGGAGACCATTTCTCAACAACAATGTTTCAGGGATCATAGCATTTTAACACAATCTTTGTTCTCATGCCTCTTTAGAAAGCAGCAAAAGGCAAATGATACATCTAATCTAGCGAGGGCTCCTCTGAAGCACAGAGCATAGCATAGCATTTCTGTTACGAATCTTGGAGGCAGGTAGGGTTGTTTATCTAACTGTGGCCCGGGACTTGTCTTTCTGCTTAGGCTTCACGAGATTTTGGGAGACCAGTCACATTCCAAAGGCTGAGTACATGTGTCCGTATGCACTTTTAGGAAAATTTCAAGAATTAGTTTTCACTTGAGAGTTGTATTAATTCCATCCCCTGACTTATCTCACTTCATACCTCACAGCATCCTCCAGAAGGTAAAAAAAAGTCTCTAGAGGTCCTTGAAGTAATGAGAAAGCTGATTTTTTCCCCTGTCTAATAATTATACTTTGATTTCTCCACAGCAGTCTTTAGTTTACTTCCAGTTGTCAGTAAGATTTTTTTTTTCTTGCAGCTTTAACCTCTTTGTGTTACACTGCCCTTTGCCAGCAGATCCGTCCTCAGTGGGCCACATCTCCTTTGCAATTCCCATTTGTGTGAATTTGTCCACTAGGTGGAGATGTAACAATTTAGCTCACAGATCACAGTGCAAGACAGATTAAATTCACTGACCACTGCTCAGTACTCTAGGGAAGCATATTGCTCTGGCCCAGAATTGCAAATCAAGTGCAGAGTCAGAAAACAGAACAACAAATCCCATAACAGGAGCACAATTGGAGATAACAAATTCCATGGGACAAATGCACGTTGATTCCACAAGCGAGCCCTGTGTTAGGCCTCCTGAATTGCTTGACTTAATTCCCCGTTTCGTTTGTAGTAGTGGAAAGAAGGAAAAAAAAAAAAAAAAAAAAAAGCGCTGCATCAAGTCAGGAAGCTAGGTTCTGGATCCAGCTCTGCCACTTACCTACTGTGGGCCTCATCTTTCTGAAACGCAGTGTTTGTACCTATAAAATGAAGGGGTTAGAACAGATGACTTTGAAGGTCTCTTCCAACTATAACTCTGGATTTTACTATAAAAATTGTAATCAAATTGCAACACTTTTTATAAAAACAGAGGAGTTGTAAATTTAAATGTGTGCTCTTCAAATCTTGCTTCTGAGTTAAGGTCTTTCTGTCTCTATCCATATCTATATCTATATACAGTGGTGAGGTACATATTTAAATAATTTTCCCACTCTTATTTAACTTAAAAAATAGGACCAAGTGAGAGATTTCAAACTCTAAATGTGAGGTGTTGATTTTCTAAATTTAAAGGCAAAAGGGTGGCTTTCTTCGGAAGGATTGCCCATAACTGATCTTCTCCAAATAAGGTTGCCTAGAAAATTTACTTTGTTTGCTTAAGTGTCTACACATTTATTTATATAGAACTTTGTATTGTGGTGAATTAATACTGCTAACATTAATTGGATATATAGAAGCACTGAAAACCTAATATATAGAGAGATTTATATTTATATTATTTATATTTGTGGTAGAAGGGCAACAGAGATGATTCAGTGAAAGCCTTTTTATTATACCAATGAGGAATTAAAGACCCTTATCCAAAGTTATCCAAAGTGGCTTATCCAAAGTTATTCAGCAAATGAGTAAAAATATTGTTTTAGAAGGAAACTCAGATTGACAAAGGAAGGGCTAAATTCTCTACCTATTTAATCCCAATATTTTGACCCAAGCATAGCTTCGTGTCTGTAAGATGGGATCACCTATGCTGGGGCTGGCATGGAGAATCAGTGCAGAGCAAACTGTGGAGTATATCTCACGGTATCATAACTGGACTATCACACAAAGAATGGGGTAGAGCAGAGACTTCCAAAATCTTTGGTACTTAGTTCAATGAAGAAACCCACCAAAAAGGCTCTCCTGTCAAGTAAATTGACATGTAGACTCTGTCCTTGAATGATCTTTAGCTAGGCTTTTTTAAGCCCTTTGCTGAACTAGGCCTCAACCTTTCCCACCCTCCCAACCACCCAGGTCTAGCTTTCTTTTTTTTTTTTTTTTTTAAGATTTTATTTATTTGACAGAGAGAAACACAGCCAGAGAGGGAACACAAGCAGAAGGAATGAGAGAGGGAGAAGCAGGCTTCCCACCGAGCAGTCAGCATAATACGGGGCTTGATCCCTGGACGACTCCGGGATCATGACCTGAGCCAAAGGCAGAGGCTTAACTACTGAGCCACCCAGGTGCCCCACCCAGGTCTGTCTTTAACCTGCCTAACTCAGCTGTACCAAGAATCTTGCTAAGTCATTTTTAGCAAAAATTCCTCACCCTGGAATCTGAACGCTGTGGCCTGACTTCAGGAAGAATCCTGCTATATCGGTTTAGCTAGAATCTCCTGCTATTGTTGTCATCTCTTAGTACTTCTCCATCCACAGACCCCTCCCTCTTCTCATGGGCCCTAAATCCTTTGCTGTCTTTCCTGTATTTAGAGTTGAGCTCAATTTCTCTCCCGTATTACAGTGCCCTCATTGCAAAACTCTTGAATAAAGTATTCCTTACCATTATAACAAGGATCAGAATATCTTTTTTTTAATAAAATACAATGGAATGCTACATATTTACTTTACATGGGATCTGTTAATCAGGAAGCACACTAAGACTCTAAGAAGTTCTACAATAGAGAAAACTGTTTACCACTGTTTAACTCAATATTGCTAAACCATTTGGACTTTTTTCTTTAAGGATTGTATATTAACATCCATGTGATTTAGTTCCAGTATAATTTATTTTGTGATCAGAACCTATGTCTCCTGTCATTATAGCCTCTTGTTTTTCAAGTCTGCCAAACTCTGAATCAGTGGACAGTACAGATAGGAAGATGGGGGTAGGGGGCTCTGGTTAGGACTTCGCTCTGTACTTGTGAGGAAGTGCTCTGAGCTGCTTACACATTCATACTTAAGAATGCCTCTTGACAGGGGCACCTGGGTGGCTCAGTTGGTTAAGCGACTGCCTTCAGCTCAGGTCATGATCCCAGAGACCTGGGATCGAGTCCCACATCGGGCTCCCTGCTTGGAGGGAAGCCTGCTTCTCCCTCTCTCGCTCCCCCTGCTTGTGTTCCCTCTCTGGCTGTGTCAAATAAATAAAATCTTAAAAAAAAAAAAAAATGCCTCTTGACAGAAAATGAACTTGTAACCAGGGTTCCATGTATGTAAACTGAAGAGAGAAATTATAAGTATTGTACTTAATATATTTAATGACTGTAAATTATACATTCCTCTCTGATATACCTGTATTTATTTTCACATGAAATTGTTTCTTTCCAAAAATCTGTAGAAAACATATAATTCATAGAACTATACTATGTTGATAATATGTCATATTTTCTGTCATATAGACCTTCATATCTTTGGGGAAATGCAAAGCAGGTGAGGCAAAAGAACATTCTGATTCCTTTTGGTTGTGTGATCTTGGTCTAATCACCTGCCTTATCTGAGACCTCACAACACCAGCCAGATGGGGCCAATCAGAGCTGCTCTGCCTATCATACACTGTTTTTATGACCTCTAAGGCAGTACGCACATGGGGAAACTCTGCACAGTGCTTCATATGGAATAAATGACAAAACTGGTATCTCATTATTTTCCAAATTTGCTCTCAGAATGAAACTCTAGTAGTATTTGGACAGAATAAGTATCAGTAGAGTAGTAGGGTTAGAAAAAAAAAATGCTTCCTTGTAATTGAACCAAATAAAACAAGAATGGGGAAGGGGCTATATATTGGACCAGAGCCACTAAATTGGAAGAGCTGCTATGTGTTGTATAAAAAGATTATATACCCATCTGGTGATATTAGCATCTCATTTTGTGAAGGAAAATTTGCATCATATTGTAAGCCATGCTAGGACACAAATGTTCTCCATGTGTATTCTCAAAACAACCTTGAAGATTACATTAAAAAAATCATAGAATTAAATGGCTTTTTTTCCATCAAAGTTAGTAATGCTCTCATTGGTGCTCCTTTTAGTTCTCCAAAGAACAAGAACACTCCCTATTGACTCAGAGGAAGAGAAAACCTGTTAGTTAACATCTTGTTTGGGTGTGGGTAGGAATGAGTAGGTTTCTGATCATCTTAGTGTAATTTTGTGGATACATCAAAGGATGTCATAAATATGTCAGAGAAGGACAGCATGTGAAGGGAATGTGCTAAAAGGAGAATCTGGACATTGGAGCATTTTAATTCAGTCAATCCATTTTTATTGAGTACTTTCTGTCTAACTGGTTGACCACTAGATTAACAATGGGCAACATAAAATATGGAGGCCTTGACCTTCATTAGACAGTGGGCATTGGGAAACCATGATTAACTCAGGTGAACTTAATCCAAGAATGGAAGGATATACTTGTGTGCAGTAGGTCAGGATGTGGACAAGGAATACTTTGAATAAAATTACTTAAGATTTATCCCAAAGTATGACACAGCACAACTGCAATCTGGGCAGAAAACCAAAATTTGGGGTGGGGGGATAAAACTCCTCAATGTAAAAGTTATTTCAGAGCATACTGTAAAGTGATACTGGAAAGAACACTGGAGGGAGAAACAGAGTCTAGCCTCAACTTTGGTCCCTGGACCTTAATATTTTTTTCTAATCAAAGATTGAACTAAACATTTCCTAAGCGCCAATCCATGTCTTATATTCCATAATTTTATGATTCGATTGGCCATTATAGTTATTCCTGAAATTTCACTCAAACTGAATATTCACATCTTTTCCCACTAGAATTCATTATGAAAAATAATTGATTATTAAAATATATTGATTGACAGGATAGATTAAGATTGCGGAGGTTTCTTAGGAGAAAAATACAGTTTTTATTATTTTTTAAAAATATAATATCACTTATGTCCTGAACAGGACACCCTCCTGCTATTTCTGCATAAGTTTCATATCGTGCACTGAGGTTAACATTGTGTAATAGCCTGCATGTTACAATTAATGAGCAGTGCTGAACAGTTGCCTATAGGGCCATGAGGTCTGCTTTGGTATTGCATTTCCCTGCACAGGAACAACATTTGAAATTCACTTTCCCTTATTCACACAAGTAACCCTTCTTGCTTGGGGGGGAAAAAAGTCCCAAACACAATAGTGTCTTTGGCTGAAATAATGAATGACTTGTGCATTGCTTACTATAACTATTGTATTGGTATTCCAAATTAAACTTGTCAAGCACCCTTAACTAAAGCTGAGGCAGAGAAGTGTGGAGTTTGAGCTATTACTATAGAGCAGTGACTGATATCTGTTGAAAAAAAAAGAGCTAGTGTTGGGTGGAGGAAAGGTTTAAGGCCACCTGGAGATGCATAGTATTATTGACAACTAGGAAAGACGAGCTCTTAGTATTGTGCATGGTTTTGCAATGTATAATGATTACCAAGCATTCCATCAACATAGTAATCTTTAATCCATAGATCTCCATACATCTTAAACACATTGATTTATTAAATGTGGCCTCTGCAACAGTAATGTCTTCAAAATTAAATCACTTAACCTCCTAGTTCAATATTGTTACTGTTATCTGCTGCCATATCTACAAGACACTGAAATAAGAAGCCAAGTCAGTCAATTCATTAAAAAAAAAAAAAAAAAGTCAAACTTGTTAACTGCATTGTGTCAGATTTAGTTAATTGGCATTATGTCCATCAAACAACGAATTTCCTGGCTGAATTATTATTTTTTCAGCTGACTGATTTGGCCTGATGCAGAATCTGCAAGCAAAGGTCTCACAATCTTTTTGTTTTTTTTGTAAATTTTGAAACTAGGACAGACTTTTTGCTTTTTATTATCTATGTTTTACAATAATTATTAGAGATGATATTTTATACATCTCAGGATGATGATAATTACTGCTGAAAGAATTGAGTTTTATTAGGCATTGGTTAAAATTCTAAACCTAAGACCTCAAAAGTCTAAATGATAAAAGGGATAATCCTCCTTCAACCAGAATTTCGTTTTGTAATTTTACTGAGTTTTACATTTGAAAGATACAAGTAAACTCTCTTCATTGACTTTTCAGAAGGAGCTACAATTTCCCAATAGATCTAAGGAGATTCTCTTATCAGGTTATAGTGGAAGTCACTGTATAAAAAATAAGGAAAATAAGAAAAAAAAATTCTGACTTTTTAAGTAACCACTATTCTAAGTATATAACTTCAATGAATGTATGAAATCTTAACAAAAACAAAAAATCTGGTGACACTCAGTTTTGACTAGGTAAAAAATACCCTCTATGAATAATTTATTTTTAATCAAGAAAAGCAAAAGCAACATATTCTGAGCTTCTGATGAGGCTCAGCATAACTGATGTGGAGGCTTTGATATTGCCACCACCAATGATTCTTATAACTGAAGCCATGCATATGTCCATGCATCATGAGCTAACGATCTTCAAATATTGACTTTACTAAACTTTGCTAAATAGAACTAAAAGAGATCTCAGGATGTGTGCAATTGCACATCTTCCTTTTTAGATCTTGAAAATTCATAGAAGTTATGATTTGGGGCTCTCTGGTAGTTGTACTCTGATAATCAGATGTTTATTATTAAAAATCCTCCTCCATCCATCAATGACTAGAAGTACCTGTTGGGTTTTTTTTTAAGATTTTATTTAGTTGACAGAGAGAAACACAGCCGAGAGGGAACACAAGCAGGAAGAGTGAGAGAGGGAGAAGCAGGCTTCCCGCCCGAGCACAGAGCCTGATGTGGGGCTCGATCCCCAGTCTCCAGGATCATGACCTGAGTCGAAGTCAGTCACTCAACCAACTGAGCCACCCACGCCCCTGACTTGAAGTAACTTACTACAGTTGAAATATGACCAAAAGTAAGGATAAGTGATCATATAATAATAGTGATGTTAATTATAGTGTAAAGTTGATGATGGTAATAGTTTAAATTTATGGATAATCTACGGTATGCAGTAAAGCATAGTGGTTAGATGAAAAATGCATTTGATTACTGTGAAAAGTAAAGAATGCAGTGTATGTAAAAT
Source organism: Spilogale gracilis (assembly GCA_004023965.1). Classification (NCBI taxonomy): domain Eukaryota; kingdom Metazoa; phylum Chordata; class Mammalia; order Carnivora; family Mephitidae; genus Spilogale; species Spilogale gracilis. Next base: position 1,067 of record PITA01029137.1, on the reverse strand, counting down.
TTTTGCAGAGTGTGTTATATATAAAAAATTCAATAAAACATTAACCATTGTTTTGTGCTAGGTCTATCAATGACTGAACAAAATGGATTATTATAATTATAATTATTATAATTATTATTTTACAGTTAAAGAAACTGAGTCTCAGAAAGTTTAAATAATTTGACTCAGTGGAAATAGTTAGTAAATAATAGTGTGAGTGTTATCCCAAACAGTAAAAGATGGCAATTACAGAGATTCTTAAAACTGCATTCATAACATCTTTAACATAATTACCAATGTTTGGTGAAAAAGGACTGCTTGCGGTCACTCCAGGGCACATAGTGAGGGGTGAGTAAAAGGAATGCAGGGATTAATCCAACCTTCCTAGTCTTTTAAACCTTTGGATTCTTTTCTGTAAATTCTAATATAGGTCAAGACAGAGTCCATGATTCAGTCTCTTAACTAGAGGAACAATGAAAACCATGGCCAGCTATTCATGTTAACCCCTCAAATTCAGTGTCTCTGGTATATGTACACTTATTAGTGGATTTAGGCAAATCCAATGTTATATTTTTTCTTCCCTACCCTAGCATTCTTGCAATCCATTTATGGGAAGCTTAGATAGATGATAGATGATAGATAGATAAATATAAGATAGATAGATAGATAGATAGATAGATAGATAGATAGATAGATAGATGATAGATAATCTCATGTTTTAAAATATTGAAATCCAACTCATATACAGAGTATTTCTGTGGGTCTTTGTAATTCTTACATGAAATTATTCTGAAATCCAATTCTAGTAAGGGTCTGGAAGCAAAGTTGGATACTAGAATCAAAGTTGGGTACTGGCATTGGATACTGAATGATTTAGTATTGCCTTGAAAGGGCACTGCCTCTGGGGCGCCTGGGTGGCTCAGTTGGTTAAGCGACTGCCTTCGGCTCAGGTCATGATCCCAGAGACCCAGGATCGAGTGCCACATCGGGCTCCCTGCTCGGCAGGAAGCCTGCTTCTCCCTCTCTCACTCCCCCTGCTTGTGTTCCCTCTCTTGCTGTGTTTCTCGCTGTCAAATAAACAAAATCTT
>PITA01029136.1:0-18337 GCA_004023965.1 Spilogale gracilis | reverse complement strand
GGGGATACAGTGGGGTGGGGATACTTAGTGGGCAGGACAGACCTTGGGTCCCTGCCCCCAGGATGCTCAAAGGAGAAAACTTTAAGCTAGTAATTTCAGTTGTTAAATTACAATTGTGATACATTCTAGGAGAAATAATGAGGAGGTAGGGGATCACATAATAAGGGACTTGACAGAATCCCCAGGCCTCATTCTTCCCCCACCACTTCCCTAGCTGCCTCCTCCCTGTACCTAGCAGGGGAGCAGAGCTTAAACTCTTTCCACAATACTCACTGTCCTGCCCTGTTGACAGCCCTAATGGATTCTGCAGGTTAAATAATCCCAGCCCAGCCTTCAACCCTACCAGGATTGACCCATTAGACAATGGCAGAAGCCGCCCCCAGCCTGGTTCTAATTGAACAATTTACGGTGAATTGCCTATCATTTCCTTCTGAGCTCAGGCTGGCTTGTTAGCCAAATGAAGGTGAGTAAGAGCTGCCTCTAAGAGGAGGCAGGAGCAGAAATGAGCTGCCCAAATGAGCAGTTGTCACAGTGGGCAGTGAATTAAATCAGAGACAGTTAAGGCTTCAGGTCTGTCTTGTAAACTAGCCTCTCCTGGTGGGGGGGGTGGTGGTGCGGGGGACCTTGCCAGGAGCCTCACAGAACCAAGGCTGCAGCCTCCAGGGTCAGATTTCCAATGAGTTAGGAAGGGCCTTGAACACGGTTGAGGGGTGGGGATGGAAGTGATGGAGTTTCCTCTTTTTTGCTCACTCCTGCTTATGTCCTTTACCCCTTTCTCAGGGGACAAGGCAGCATCTCTGCCCTGAGATACGTTTCTCAGCTCCTCTTTACATGAAGAAGAACACTTGCTCTTTGAGGCTGCCAGGTACCAAACACATGATTCCTCTCCTTTCCTTTTTCCTTTCCTTTCCTCTCCTTTCCTTTTTCCGTTTCTTCCTTTCCTTTCTCCTTTCCTTTCCTTCCCTTTTCCTTCCCTTCTCTCTTTACTTCTCTTTTTCCTTCCCTTGCCTCTTTCCTTCCCTCTTTCCTTCCCTTTTTCCTTCCCTTCCCTTCCCTTCTCTTCCCTTCCCTTCCCTCTCCTTTCCTTTCTTCTCCTCTCCTCTCCTTCCCTTCCATCTCTTCCCTGCCTTTCTTTTCCCTTCCCTTCCCTTCCCTTCCCTTCCCTTCCCTTCCATCTATTAGGGGTGTTTGCAAGTGATCGCATTTAATCCTTATGAAGCTCCTAGGAGGCAGGTATAATTGAGGGAACCTCATTCTCAAGGGCTCATGATTTTCTCAAGGTCATGCACCAATCTTGTATAGAGTCAGGACTTGAATCCAGATCTGTTAGACCTTCAAATCCAAGTTCTTTTTGCCACACCATCGAGGACAGACACTGGGGGCAAAGGGGCTACCTTGAATCCATTTCCTGACATGCTGTCAGGAGGCTTTGTATTTAGAATCTCAGCTCACACAGCCTAGGGCTAAGGGAGGATGCTGCTGGGGCAGCAGGCTGAGGGACCTTCCCCGAGGGCTTCATGCTTGAAACAGGTCTCTCTCTAACACTAGTGACATTTAAGGCCTTAGCTGGAATTGTGGGTTTCTCATCCCCTGATTCCTTTAGGGCCCGCAGCTTCCCTATGACACTCACAAAAGGAACCAAGAAATGAGGAACAGAAGAGATGTGCCCACTATCTGTGCCCCTCTTCCTTCCACCATTTGAGCGCAGTGTTGGCATTCTGCTTCATTTTTCCAAGGCCCATTCTTCTGTCCTCTGGCTGTGTAATGGAAGGCCAACACCAGATGAAGCTGGAGAACTCCCTGTCCTGGAGATGGGAGCAGCCCAAGGCCCTGGTGAGAAGGAAGAGAGCTGGAGGGCCGTGATAGCTGGGGGCCGGTGTGGTTGCCACCGTGCAAGGGAGTCAAGCTTCAAGTGCAGGACACATGTCACCTGTTTGTTGCTGTCATCCCCTCCATCTGCTCCAGTACCTCCCCTTGAAATCCTAAAGCCTGGACCCCTAGTCCTCTGTCACCTACAACTGTGTGACCCTGAGCAACACACACAGCTCCACTGAATTTCAGAGTCTTCTCAGTAACGGGGATGATCATAGTATAAAATGAGTTAATACTATATGAGGTGTTTAGAACCGTGCTTGGCTCATGGTACACACTCAATAAAAACTAGCCATTATTATTATTATTAGAGACATTTTATAAATATCAGCTGGGTTAAACTCTTGGTACTTCCTATCTCACCTTCCAGATGTTCTCTCTTACCTGCTCCGCATTGCCAGTGCATCTGAGCTGTGACCCCTCTGAGAGCTGGTCTGATTCACAAGCCCGGCTTCCACCATGCAGGTCATTGTGTAGGATCCTGGGCCCAGGCTCACAATGAGCAAGATGTGCTTTCAGGCATTGAGGAGGCTTATTGCACTGGGGGAAAGAGGCAGGCATAAATAATACAGTCAGTAAGCAGGGCTGTGATGGAAATGCAGCCCAGATGTCCCCCACGAGGCTTCCCCAGCCCCCGGGAAAACCTGCCATCCCTGGAACTAAGGTTTTGTTTTGCTGGATGACTCCACCGGCACAACCGCTGGGAGGCCAGGGCTGAAATGGATGAACAAGGACATCTCACCAGGGCATTTTTAACGAAATCAGGATCTCTCAGGTTTATCGTCATATTTCCTCTCTGCTAGGAGCCCAGCGGTCCCTAATGAAAAGAAAGCCGGTTGTCTGGGCCTGCTTTGCTCCTTCCTCCTGTGCTCTGCCTGACTTCTGTCTGAGGGTCTCACAGATCAGCCATTAGGAATCTGTTCTAGAATTTCATGGTCACCGAGCTCTTTCTAGAATCGACCTCTTAGAAATTCAGGACACTGTCCTGCATCCGGATTTCTGCTCATGACATCTCTGCCTTTGTCTGGGTGCATCAGATACAACTTGATCAGATCCAAAGCCCCCCCGAGACCGAGGACCTGCTTCATCTCCCCACAGAACCCTAACTGAATCACCCCATGAGCAACCTGGGAGCCTCTTTACCACCTCCATGTTCTCATCTGCCATAAGCTTGAACTTGCCCTTCACTGTGTGTACCCTGCACCTCTTTGTACTTGAGGACAGAGATGGAGGTAAAATAAGATCCACTTGTTCGCTGCTGTCTGATGACATCGTGGCATTCAGTCTGTGAAGCCGGTATTTCTCTTTGGGCTTCTTTAGTGAAGCACGTCAGAAGGGGAACAGTTCCTTCCTTTTGTTGTTTCCAGCTTTTTCTTTTGTGGCATCCTTTTCAGGCTGCTGACTCACTGGGTTCCAAAAACTTTTTCAATCACGATCATAGCACTAGAAGTAACAATGGCCATTGTACTGATGGTGATGGGCCCTCATGGAGCACAATCAAAACGTCTGGGCTTTGTCTCATTTTCTGCATCTCCCTCCACAGAGCTGACCACAGGCTTGAGCGCACAGCAGACTCTCAGGGCATGAGAATAACAAAGGCTACTATTTGTCACGCTCTCACCCTGGCCTGACACTTGCACAGCCCTTATCTCAGGTCATTGCTGTCATAGCTCCATACAATAACTAGTATTATTCTCAGTTACAGAAAAAGAATTCGGGCTCAGCACAAAGGTATTGAAAATGTATTCCACTCTTCAAGAGCTACATAGAGTGCTGGCTGCATGAGTGGCCCTTGGCTCTGCAGGGTTCATAGCGTGGTGGGACCTGCAGGCCAGGAAATAGGCAGTGGGAGTGAGTCTCTGGAATTACATAATGCCCCAGCTTATTCTGTGCTTCTGGCTCCCATAATTTCTAGCTCAACTGTCGTCTTCTTTATTCCAAGCATTATAAAGGGTACTTTATGTCCAGCGATATCTCTGCTAATTAAAGTCCTCCTCCGTTCTTTTCTCATAAGGGTCATTTATAATCATGGAGCAAGAGTTTAATTTTTCTCAACTCATCTTACCCTTCCTAGCTGTTCTCTCCCCACAAGCTCATACTTGTGTTTTCTCAGAAAGTCTTGAAATCTGCCATCCTCCAGCTCAGTGCTATGCGAGGTGATGGCCAGTCCTCTCCTGTGTTTTCTAGCCAGGCAAAAACGACAGACTCTCCCTTTTCCTTGGGGAGGGCTTCCTCACTGGCTTGGAGGAGGAAGTGGCAGAGAGGGAGAAACACAGAAGGTACAGCTGACAGGAGGGATCAAACAGGTGGAAGGACATGCTTGTCTTGGTCCGATCTGTGAGACACAGGCAAGCCAGGTGGGTCCTCAGTGCTGGGATTAGATGCCCCTAGAACCTGCTTTGCCATTATCACTTAGACTGCTTTGGGCTGTCCACTAACAAAATCTTCACGTTAAACAACAAAGTTTTATTATCTTCCATAATAGGTAGGCCTAGGGGTGGGCCAGACCCCAAGGTTCATTGATTGATTCAATGGCTCAGGGATCAAGGACCCAGACTTATTATTATTCTCTGTGTGCCAGCTTTATTCTCTCAGCTGGGTCCTCTCTTGATTGCAAAGATTGTCTCTAGCAGCAATGAAGTGATGTGCAGTGGGAGAGATACTGTCTCCTTGTGGTTTGCAGTTAGGAGAAAGAAAACTTTTTTCTGGAAACAATCCTGTCATGGCTCATTGGCCCAAATTGAGTCTCATGCCTATTCCTGAACCAGTTAGTAGCAGTTTGGGTGAAATTATATCATCTGAAGTGGAATGGATCTGGGGAAGCAAACACCATGCTCATTACAGAGTCCCATTTCCCAGGCATAATCAAAGTGAATAACCCAGTGCTGTGATGTTTATGGAGAATGAGCATGTAGAGTTTCCAGATTTAGCAAATAATATATTATGCCCATAAATGTGAATTTCAGATAAACCATAGATACTTTTTAAGTATAAGTACATCTCGTGCAATATTTGTTGGTCTGTGTGTCCCAGTGTTGGGTACAAAGCGAGATAGGTCAGGCAAATATTTGATAATGGGAGATAAAAGATTGTAGGGCTTCCTAGTGAGCTTGGGATATAGGACTAAGTCCTACACTACTTGTGTGAGGACAGTGGAATCTAAGGTGATTCAAAAAGAAGAGGGTGAGGGGGCCTTCCCTCTATAAGTGCCTTGGCTCCTTGTAGCCAGAAACTGGGAGAAAAAGGGATTGCACCTTCGCTCTCAGGGCATCCCTTGACCTTGTCCTGCCCTCCCTTTTTTCAGGGTCACAACCACTGCAGGCAGGCTCTGCTGCAGATTGGGATCAACATGATGGCATTGCCTGGAGGCCGCCACCTGGACTCCATCACTCTGGCAGGTCAGCGGTAAGTCCCATCTCTTAGGGCTCTGCCTGCTCCCTCTGGGCTCTGGCTGAGGCCCAGCTCCAGGACCTTGAAGTTGCAGGTGGTCCCACCTCTCCCTGCACTGTCCGGAGAGGAAGCTTAAGGCAAGGTATAGGGGATGCCATGTTGACTCAGCAAGTCCTAATAGAACTGTGTCTCGAGGCATGGAGGAATCAGGTATGTCCTGTCCCCCAAGGAGCTGGGATCTGAGATGCAGGCAGACAATGAAACAAATAATTGAATGTGGGGTTCTGCTAAAATAGGGGACCCCGAGGAGGCTTCTAATCCCACCTGAGCCAGCCTCCTGGGGGCCCTCGGGATTAGGGAAGGCTCTCTCTGAGCTTCTTGAAAGGGACAGTCTACCTTTAGGTGTCTTCTTCTTCTCCCAGGGCACGAGGGAGGGAACAGGGCACAGAGCTGATCCTAGGGGATAGTTATTGCCCTGCGTTGGGGTGGGGATGAGAGATGGGGAGGAGGAGGGAGGAATACACTGATGATGAGGTGAGAAAGAGAGATAGGGCACCAGGTGTGAGTTCACAGGGCTGAAAGCCATGGGGACCTGACTGGTCCTCGAAGTCAGGACTAGAACCAAAGGGAAAAGTACCAGAACAGTCAATCTGTGGAGACCAGCTGTTTTGATTGCCCCAGGACTGTCCTGATTTTGGCCCTGAAAGTTTTGTGACTGAAAATGCTTCAGTCAAGGGAAGACTGGACTGTTTCCTCTCTCATGCAGGTTTGATCATGGAGGAGCTGTGTAGCTGAGTCCTCTGGGTTTCTGCCTTGCTTTTCTTTTCTTTTTTCTTTATCGTCTGAGATATTTTGATGGGGCCTTTTGAGGCAACAGAATGCAAGTAGCCTTTGCAAGACTGTTAAGTCATGGTTGTTTTGTTTGTTTTGTTTTACGTATCATAGGCATCAGTGACATCTTACCTTTATTCTATCCTTAGCCACCTTCCACCTGAGTCAATCACATCATTCATTTCTAATTGTTTGGGTTTTGAGTATATTTGAATACATTTTGAGCATATCTCTAAGTGTATGTTGAGTATATGAATATAAGTGCATGTTGCTTTTAAAATCAGAAAAAATGTTGACTATTTGCTAAAAGTCCCCTAGTACTGAGTTAACTTTTATGAGGTCATTGGTCTACTCCCCCGAAGTCGTCATTACAGCCGGGCTTACAGGTATGACCTACACCTCGTGCATGCCGTTTAGAATAGGAAACCCTGTTAGAGACATGGCCCAGAATTTTCTGTGCAGCCTGACGCTGAGAATAAGAGATCATATGGAGGTCCTAATATCTTTCCACACAGTGTGTCTTGGGCCGAGCTCAGAGACCACGAGAGGCAGACCCATCAGGATCCATGTGTGTTGGTTGAAAGAGCTGATGGCCTTTCATGCGGGGAGCTTTGAACTCATTAGAGCCTGGTTTCAAAGGCAGCTTCTACCTCTAACTGGCTGTGTGGCCTTGTGCAAGTTCTCACACTCCATCGTCCCCTCAGCTCCCTCATCTATAAAATGGGCATGAAAAGAGTACCTAGTTTATAGGGTTCATGTGTGCATGGAAGAAGTTAGTGGGTACAAAGTGTCTGTCGTGCTAAGAAAGGCCACTCTTGTTTATTGACTGCCTGCTGCATGCCAGAGGTCCACTGCGACTCTCAGGGCAGTCTTCTAGAAATCCCTTCCTGGAGCCCCCTTGGCCAATGACCTCACTGAGGAAATAAGAAATCACCCACGGATACTCCCAACAGCTTAATATTTTAAACCAGGAGAAAGCAGAGCTGTTCTAGATGAAGTGGAACTGTAGTCTTCTGGACTCCTGTCCAGATCGGGCAGTAGGTCGGTACCTATGTACTAGATGAGCGGTGTGTTGGTTCAGGAGCGCCTGGGGACTGCCCAGGTGCAATCTGAAGGCGCCTCTGTAAGCGGAGGGCAGGGAGAGACCAAAGAAAGAGGTGGACCACTCCAGACTGTTGGCCAGCAGGTTTAACAGGCAAGGGAACTTACCTATGGAGCTTCTCTTGAGTGGCAGCGAGATGTGTGGATTCCACACCCATTGCCAACTCTTAAAAGTTATTTGGAGGCCTTAAGTGGGTTCAGGCATGTAGACCATCCAGATGGTCTTAGCACCATATCACTATCTCAAGGCTGGGTTCCTGGGATGGTCAGACCAGATCCCATGCTGGGGGTGGGGAAGCTGCTGGCACAGGGCAGGTTAGGACAGTGGTTAGGGATCAGGACTGTCTCAACGTAATTCTTGGTTCTGCCATGTATTAGTTGTGACCTGGGGCTTCAGTTTCTTCATCTATGAAAGGGGATATTTATACTTATATTACTGGGTTGTAATGAGAATTTAAGATAATATGTATAAAACACCTGCCTGTACACAGGAAGCGCCCCATCAATGTTAAGCTCTCCAGATGAGGACTGGGTCCCTGGGATAGAGAACTGGGGCAGAGGAAGAGAGACCCTGGAACCTTTTCCACCTCTCTCCCTTCTCTCTCTCCCCCACTTCCAATCTCCTCAGAAGTTTTAAGGATACAAGGAAGTTAAATTACACGGCAATGATGTAGAAATTGGATTACTATTCTTTGGGAGGCAGGCTAGGGTTTCTAATTGATATTGTGCACACACATCTTGGGAGGAAAGCCCTGGACTAACGTGATCCCAGGAGTTCAGGATAGCCACAAAGCTGCAACCTGAGAAGACGTTTGCTTAGAAAACCTTCAGCCCTAAAGTTCTGATTGGTCAGTGTGGGGAGGCAGGGAGAGGGTGCTAGTTCCTTTAATATATTCAGAACCTGGCCTGGCCAGAATATTGGGGGAATGCAATCCCTGGGCCTACCAGCCTCTTAATTGCATGTATTTTGGGGGCAAGTACAGGAACCGTGTTCACAAAGAAAGGCTTGGGTGTATTCACAGGATGTCAGAGGGGTTAATTTACCCAATCCAATGCTGCAATGTGGACAAAGTATAGCTCCCACCTCTTCTTTCCTCTTGTTCCAAGCTCTAGAGGCCTCGAGAGTGAGGAATAACAACATGGCTATTGCGCCCACATAAATAATTAATGCCGGATAATTGACTTCTCTCTGCTGTGTTCCACTGAAACTGAATTTCACTCTAAAGTGCCATTGTTCATTTCAATATGCAAAATAAACCAATATTGTCAAGTTGCGTGGGATCAGCCAGCAGCTTGGGTGACTCCTATGTGCTAGGCCTTTGGTACTGAGACCCTTATGAATAAATAGCATCAAAAAAGACCTATCAAGCTGCGGGCTCTGGGGAGAGAGTAGAGGGCAGGGCACCCCAGTATGCCAGGGCCAGGTCTAGGATCCCATGTGGAATTGGTGTGGGAGATAGGAGAGGGAGGGTCAGGCTCTTAACTCCAACTTCATCTGAAGCTCCTGGAAAGCATTCAGATTTAAAAATAATGAAGGAGCCACAGAACAAAACCCTACTCTTAGAAACGTTAATGTGGGTCTAAGGAGTTGAAAGCATACAGGCTTTGGAATCAGACTTGGACTCAAGTCCCAGTGCTCCTCCCTACCAGCCGTGTGACCGTGGCTCCTGCTGAACCTGCCTGTCAGATGGCACATCTGTCTGCTGATTATTATCTCTGTTTTGCAAATGATGGGTCACAGGTTGGGTTCTCTGGGACGCAGCCTTTGGGATGGAGTTGAGAGGTCAGGGTCGTTATTAGGGAGTGCCTTTGGGACTAGCTGCTGGGGAAGGGAGAGGGCAGAAGCAGGACCAGAGCTCTCCTCACAGGAAGCTTTGGAATCACAGTTTTGTTCATTGGCCATGGTGGCCATGGCCTTCATTCATGTCCCACTTGATACATGTTTCACATGGGCAGCTGTGGGCAGGGCATGACCTTAGGCAACGTGGCTCTGAGACAGTCCAAGAGCCTGACTGCTGGAGGCTGTTAGTTAATGATACTCCCAGCAGCTGGAGGCAACAAGTCGTTCCTTAAAGGGAAATCTGAGCAGCACATACATGTGCCCTACAAGGAAACTGAGGCTTACCCAAGGTCAGAGCTTATAAGGAGTAGAGCTTGGATCGATGTTTCCAGATGATGCTTAAGCCTGAGGGCTGGCCAGTACTCTATCCAGTTTCTTTCCCACAGCCTTCTTGGGGGCATTACACAAACAAACCCTCCCTCATTCATTCAGGTAGTCGTTTACTCATTAGCCTTCTACAAAATTTGACTACACGTATGTCTTGAATGCAGATCATGCACCTTGTATGATGCTTGTGTGCTTAAAGACATGTTGGTGACCAAATGGGACATGGTCCCTTCCCCTGTGGAACTGATTTATCTCTTGACCTGATCAGGCCTACCTGTGTACAAGGATACAACTCGGGTCTTTGGTTTGGGGTTGCTCACTATCAGTGACTCACTTTCTCACCTGCTTTCTGTTCAGCTTGGAGTCTGAAACGATGGGTTGGGGGCTGCTGCCTCTAATGGTGGGCAGCCTCCCAGAGGGCCTGGGCTGCTGACAAGGAGTCATCCAGCTTCTGAGCCACCGGGGGCCACCGCAGGCCAGCCTGTCTCCGAGTAGATAATGGCTTGCATGTGTTCACCCTTGGTCTGTGGCTGGTTTTCTGCTATTGGCCTCTTTTCTATGCCTGCGGTGAAATGTGCAGACTGTAATTGTCAATGGGATAATTGGATATTTTTTCTCTTGTTTAAACAGAGAGGAAGGCCAATCAAAGTTAGAATCGAATTCTCTCACTTCTCTCATCTCCCAAGAGAAATCCACAGATACAGGCATGACCTTGAGAAGGCAGAGGGACAGAGATTCAATAATTATTTTTAGGAAGAGAGATTGGGTTTAAACTCCCATATGGGGCCAGGGAGTGGGCTCAGAGAATTATCAAATGTTAGTGCTGGAAATTTCCTCAGATCCCATGATGATGGTGGGGAAACTGAGGCTCAGAGAAGGGGGACTCTTAAAATACTTACTCTTTAGGCCCCCACCTGCCCATTTGTGGAGTCCTGCATTTTCTGAGCTGTTTCTTAAGCTGTTTCTAGAAGTGCTGTGTCCTCGCCCCAGTGGGATTCTCATGTGGCAGTCAGTGATCTATAGTAGACACCAATTTAATTCAATGAGTATTCATTCAAATAAGATTTACTTTGGGCCAGGCCTGGGGTTGAAGGGTGATGATTTATGTAAATGTCATCACCCTCCTCAATGACAAATGTCCATGTCCTGAGGGCTGAGCTATGTTGTGATTCATAAATGTACACAGGAGGAGCTCAATAAGTAGTTGTTTTTTTTTGTGGTTTTTTTTGTTGTTTTTTTTTTTTTTTTAGTAGTTGTTGAATGAATAAATATTTAATAGATGTTTGATGAACGAATGGCAGATGGCTGAGGCATCTCAGGTGAGTGTAAGAAGTTAAATTAAATGGCCTGGATTTTGTTCCTTTCCCCAAGACACTCCTGTCTCCGGCAAACTACTCTCATTCTTTTTGGTAGAAAGTTGCTGCTTGGAGGGAAAGAGTAAGCTAGTTTTATCTTGATTAATTTAAATCCTCTTTCTGAGTGGAAGCCAAAGATTTTTAATTGGTTGATGGAGTCAAAGAGCAGGAGAGGCTTTTTTTTTTCCTTCTAAAGAAAAGTAATTCAGAAATATTTTTAGTCTTTGGTTTTATGTTTACTGGGAAAAAAAAGTCTGCAATTTCATCATTAAAGCTCTTGCAAGGGAACACAGTGCCATGGGGAGTATGGACTAGAAACTAGAGGCTTCCCTCTCTCTCTCCCTCCCTCTTCTCCTTCCTTCCCTCCTCCTTTTCCTTTCCCAGCCTGGCCCTCCACTAAACTTCTTGTGTCACCAGAAAGTCCTTCTTCCTCTCTGGGCTTGAGTTTCTTCTTCTGAAGATGGGAAAGTAAGCAAAAGCTTCTCCAAGGGTGCTTCCAATTCTAACGTGCTAGGAGTTTGCGAATGACTTTTGGGTAGTCTGTCCCCTTTTCTGGATAAAAATATCACACTTTAGCACCTAGGACTGGGAAAGCAATCCCAGTGACCAAAACAGGGTAACATTCCCTTGTATGAAATGTGCAAAGAGGTCTAGTGTCTGCTCGGAAGCTGGGATGGTAGCCGTAAGACATATTAGCGTGGGAGCCCTTCCAGCATGCGAGAGTGTGTTCTGTTCAGATTTTATGGAAGCCCCTTGATGTATCCGAGTAATATTCTGTAGGGAAATAGGGTACCCTGCTGTGGTGAGATAGAAGATAGATAAACCCATGAACTCTAGCACTCCAACATGCTTTATTAATGGACGTCCTTGCTTTTGACTCCATCTCATGCCTCCGGTTGTACTTAGGACTTGCCATGTTCCCAGGACGTGGTCTTGTGGCTTCATTCCTTTGTACAGGCTATTTCTTCCGTCAGACACCCCATCATCTTCCAACTCTGCTTCCTCTCCTGAAGGACACCCTTCCAGGATTGGCTGGGGGAGCTTTCTCAGATATCGTAGCTTGGACTAAGCCTCCCTTCTCTCTACTCCCACAATCTATCCGCTTGCCTCAAAGTGCCATATGTAGCCCAATGAGCCATAATTGCTTATTTACAGTCATTCATTTCCTCATTCTGTAAACACTTGTCAATGCCTATGACGTGCCAAGTGCTGTGCTGGGTGGAGGGAATGCGTCCCTGGGCAGGGTCCTAGAGAGTCTCCTCTCACCAACCCCCCTCTCTCATCCCAGCACCTAGCCTAGTGCTTGGCACATCAAGATGCTCAGAAAGTTTGGAGGCCATTACCAAGAGTTCTTGGCATAATAGAGTGTTGTTTTTGCAGAAAACTCTCCACACAGCAGGTAGAATAGGGTAAAGCCGAGGAATCCAAATTCCGGACTTGGAAGGAATGACGTTCCATTCTAAGTGAAAAGAGATTAAACTGAGCCAATAAGAGAGTAGGCATAGATTTCCGTAAACTGTTGACCCCCAGTGTTTTGGGGAGCACTGGATGCCAGGCCAGTCAGATAAACTGGGGATGAGGAACTGGTACGAGTAGCTGGGGGTCAGGGCATGGGTCTGCTGAGCTGGGAAAAATTGTTTCTCTTGACATCTGAAGGTTCAGGTGCAGTTACCTTTCCCCAGTGTTGGGCTTTGATGACTGGAGGGGACACTCCAAGAGACAGAAGCAGGGGCAGGCCAAGGAGGGATAGGAGGGGACCCCTTTGCAGCCAAAGTCCTGAGGGGGTCACTTTCCCCTCTGTTTGCATGCTTTCCCTGGCTTCCCTGCTCTGATAGTCCTTCTGGTGCAAACTTGTCAGAGGTATGCGATGATGGTGCTAGTGGGCCACAGATCTGTCCCAAATTCAAGCAACATACATCCAGTTCTCTCCCAGAAAGAAATGGGGCAAGGGTTTGAAAATGACTGGACACACCATAGTCTTTGATGATTATAAGTTTTAAAAAGGTATCGCCATGTCATGGAAGGGCATTCTACCATAGTAGAGAGGGCGCTGGTTGTACATCTGAGAGTTTGAATATCAGCTCAGTTGTTGAAGACATCAAAGAACATGGCTTAATCATAGCAAGGCTCTGGTCTCAGATTGCCTGGATTCTTATTTCTACTTATCCACTGTGTAACCTTGTCCAAGTCACTTAACCTACCAAATCTCAGTTATGTGGACCCCATGGGATTATTTTGAAGGTTAAGTAAAAAATTAAGATTGAATCAAACCCGTAGCACAGAGCCCAGAATGTAATAAACCCTTGATCCATGTTAGCTTTATTATCACTGTTAGCAATGAGGTCTTAGACAAGTCATGTAATGCTTCTAAGCCTCTTTCTACAGCCATAAAATGGGGATGGTGATCTCTCACCATCAGTGTACTGTTAGGGGCTGAGGGGAAGGGCACTTGGTACACAGAAGGTACTCTATTGTTGATAAGCCTCCCTGCTTGCTGGGTGGGTAGTTAATTCCCCCTGACTTTAGAAATAGTTTAGGGGCCCCATTATCTCGTACTGCAATTTCTTGGTGTGAGACTACACTCTTTTCTTTCCCTATTCCAACTCCACCCTGGATAATTCCAGCTTAAAAAAAAAAAAAAAGATCATCCTACCCATATCCTGGTATGTTGGGATGACTGTGGTTACGTCTGGCTTTGTGTTTGGAATCTGTGAGACTGCAGAAAACCCAGATTTTAGGCTTTGGTCACCTTCTTCCAGATGTCCTGGAAAGCCACCATCAGAGAACAACAGGGTTACTCAGGGAGCAGGCATCCACTTCTCTCCGGGGCTCTGGTGAGAACTGGGTGGGCTCCTGCGAGTCCCATTCACTGTCTGCAATGCCCTCCCTGTTCTCCAGGCGTGGGAGCAATCTTGATAGTGTCAGGGTCAGATTCCAGTTTGTGATGGAGACTGAGAAGCCAGTCCTAGTCCTGGCCCCTGGCCGTTGGTCCATCAGGCTCCTTGGCCAGAGACCCTACCTTATCCTGACTGTGGTGGCTTCCCACCATGAAGGGAATGTTGCCCACCCATCAGCTTTGACCTCAGTTTTCAATCCCCCTCCTCTGTGTGAGTAATCAGATCAGTCGTTTGCACTTGCAAAGGAAAGATTTCATGTGTAGGGAAATGGCAGCTCCAAATTTATGGCTGAGGATGGTCGAACCACTGGGAGCTGTGAGGTTCAGGGCCAGCAGGCAGTCCCTGCTGCACAGCAAGAGCAGCCCCGTGTAGCCAGACGTTCTATGTCAGGGTCAATCAGCAAATCCAATAGGAGAGGTGGAGACCAGAGAGCTGAGCGCTAATGACAGAGAGTCAGGCGAGCTATGCAATTATGGGATGCTGAGCACTAACACAGTCCAAACCTTAATGAGCTGCAGTCCCTAGACTCTGAAATTGAGAAGAGCAGCTCATTATGTGGCGGCACGGTGGCCGCGGCTGGGAGTGGACCGATTTGTGGCAGGGCCATGCCGGGTTCACCAGGCCTAGTCTCCTCCCTGGGAAAGCTTGGGGCATCCTTGATGGACCTCTCTGTAGGGCCTGGCCCCCCATCTGCTGTGGCCTTGTGTACCCCATTTGTTATCATGCCTTGCCCTAGAACCAAGCTAAATGAGAACTAGCTCTCCCTGTGTGTGTTTTTCATCTTACCCAGACCAGAGACCCAGGAGCCAGCCTTGCTCCTTTCCCTCTTTCACCCTCACATCCTCTCCTCTCCCTCCTAGACCAGCCACTTCCTCTCCCGTGTCACTGCCAAGTTCAGGCTTCCATCCTGTCTCTGCTTTATGCCCACCAGCTCCCAGGAGGTCAGCCTCTTGGACTTAATCTTGCTTTGATCCAGTTTCTACTAACTCTCTGCACAATGATGTCATTGCCCTGCTCTACAGTATTTTGGGTGGCTCCAAATTGTCTTTATGTCTTTAAGATTAAACCCAAATTCCTAATCAAGTCAGGGTCTTTGATCACCTGGCCTCCGTCTCTCCCTTTAGGCCCTTCCTTGGCCACTCACACAGAGGCTACTCCACCCTTCCCTCCCGTGCTTGAGTCCAGTGAGACTCCTTGATGTATTTCTATTTTTATGCCTCTCGGCTTTTCCACATTTGTGTGGAGGTCTTTTTGCCCTTGTGATCCTGGCCAGCTCCTCTTCTCTCAGAACCAGGGCAAATGTCATTTCCTTTGTTTACATATTCCCAGGCCAAGTCAGGCCCTCTGTCTCCTGTGGTCCTCAGCCATCCTGCTCACAGCTTCTTGGTGGCTTCATGATGGCAGTGTGATGTCTAGTTGATAAGAGCAGAGACACAGACTGGGTCTGAGTAATGGCTCCACCACTTAACTCACCATGTGACCTCTCCTGACAGAAGTCTCCTCATCTGTAAATGAGAGCAACAACAGTTTTCTTTTTCCGATTGCAGGGGTAGGGGCAGGGAGAGGGTGGATTAAAAAGGGCTTACCAAAAAAAAAAAAAGGAATTACCACACTGCCCAGCTCATTGCATGTTAGCTGCTGTTGGAATTACCACTAGAGTGGATTCCTGGTGCTTTCTTGCCTATTTGGGGTCTTAGCCGAGCTCTATGAGCGCTGGAATTTTCTCCTGCTTAGTTTTGTCCTCAGCTCCAGGACAGGCTGGTGAACAAGTACCCAGAAAGCAGTAGGACATCAGGGCTCCAGGCCTGGCGCAAGCACACCCTGGTTATGGGACTTGATGGGACAGGCAACTCTGGCCTCTACCTGTAGGGGCCCTTTTGGAAGGCAGCTCTGCCTGTGGAGCCCCGAGGTGAAGGATCTTTGGTCCTCAGAGTCTGCCCAGGACTGGGGTTAGAGAACCCTGGTCAGAGCCTGAGGCTTGGGGATGCAGCAAAGGTATGGTGGAGGAGAGGAGGGAGTCCTAGTGGTGGGGAATGGAGGCTGTTGAGTCTATGGATCCTAGCCCGTAGTGTAGACCAGGTCTTAGAAAACCCTCTAATGGTGATCTGCCTGCTGTCAACCACATTTTCCAGAACTGCACAAAGGTACCAGGACAGCAGCTGACACATTCGATCTGTGGATTCTCCTAAATGTTCCACTTTGGCAAATGGAAAGACTCTCCTTAAAGGAAGGAGAACAGAATGAGAAAAACAAAGCTGAACCATTTTCAGTCTACACATCAGGTCCTGTGGGTGGGAGAGCCATGAGAGCTGAGGGCAGCCTAACGCTGAACGTGTACACACATTTGTAATTTCTTCCTGGCAGTGCTAAACATGCCATTTGGACAGGGCCTGTCCTGCTGTAGCATGTGCGTCCTTGGGGCCTGGACGGTGACCGGCTGGGTTCAGAGTCAAACTCTGCCCCTTACCAGCTGGGGGATGTCAGATGGTTCACTTTCCCTCTCCAAGCTTCAGTTTCTTTAACTATAAACATGAGACGATAAGAATGCCCTCCTCGTAGGGTCCTTATGAGACTCAAATATAATAGCCACGAGCCATCCGCATGAGAGCTGGCATGAAGCCCAGCCCCTATAAAGGCTGGCAGTAATGATCCAGGGTTTTATCCTGCCCCTCACCCTGAGCTAGCGAGGCTGCGTCACGGTTGTTACCATTCCCATTTGATTCCTAGCTCAGTTCCATAAATAGGTACCGAGCATCCTCAGCACAGCAGGTCCTGTGCTGGGTGCCATGTTGGGGGCTCATGACAGTCACAAGCCCTGCCTTGGAGTCTGGTGGATGAAGCACATATCAATTCAGTAATGAAACAATCGGGGCTGGTGTCCCAGTGGGGAAAAGATGGGGCATAAGTTCCCCTCAGAGCCAAAGCAACCTACTTCAGCAGAGACATTTAGGCAAGATTTCAGGGGTGTATGCGCATCGGCAAGGTGGAAAGGCAATGGGGAGAAACAAGCCAGCCTGTGCAAAGGCTGGGAGGGCCGGAAGTCACGACAGAGGGACTGAGAGAACTCTGCGCAGCGGGGACAGAGGCAGGGAGTGAGGGGGAGGACAGGTCAGGGGACCATGACTCTGGGGAGGCAAGTGTCTGCGCACGAGTGTGCAGCTATGAAGAGGCGGAGGTAGGAAGGGGGCCCGGGGGCTGATGTGTCATCAGGTGTTTTTGCTGTCAATGCCGTCATCCCAGCTCTCCTACCTACGCTGGCATTACCAAGACACGCATGGAACCTTTTAAGAGGTTGAAAATGAGTCATTCCTTAGTTAATGAAAGGCCAGGGAGTGTTAGTCAGCAGCCCCCTCTCCCCGGGGCACATCTAAAGTGCCTGAGTTTGATGGAGATAACAAGATGGGCTCTGAGTCATCAGAGAGTGGGCAGCTGTCAAATGAACTTATCGGCTCATCGGATTAGAAACAGTTACCTGGAGCCAAATTCATGTTCCTTGGTTTTCTGGAAAAACAACACATTCCACTGGGGTCCTGGACAGACTGGGGGTGATAAGCACACAGGCTTTGGAGTTAGCAGACCTGGAGGGACATATAGGCTCTGCCATTGACCTCTCTGAGCCTCTGTTTTCTCTTCTCTGTAAAATGGGGATACTAAATAGTGTTTCTGTGAATCCAAGACGGGGATTGTATGTGCAAGCACTTGACACGTGCTTGGCTCCTGCAAGGTACTCAACGTTTTCTTTACCGTGTGCTTAGAACTAGGCAAGTTTTTTAAGTTGAGTTTTTAGAGTGGTCAGATGTAGGATTAACTCTTTCCTACTATGTTATACGAGAGAGTTTAATGAACAGAGAATGCTATGGAACACAAATATCCAAGTGGGTAGGGTGAATTATGAAAATGAGGGTTTCAGGGCACCTGGGTGGCTTAGTCGGTTAAGCGGCCGCCTTCGGCTCAGGTCATGATCCTGGGGTCTTGGGATCGAGGTCCGCATCAGGATCCCAGCTCAGCGGGGAGCCTGCTTCTCCCTTTCCCTCTGCTTGCTGCTCTGTGTACCTGTGCTCTCTCTGTACTCTCTGTCAAATAAATAAATGAAATCTTAAGGAATAAATAAATAAATAAATAAATAAATAGGGGGTTTCTGGAGAACAATTGGAAAACTCTTTCCAGTGTTACAGCATGGAGCACAGGGTCTGCTGCAGAGATGGCCGAGAACACAGAGATCACACAGGGAAAGAGACCAACCCCAGCATAATAGGTGGGAATGAGAGCCATTTTGCATGGTCCACTGTAGGAAAGAAAGCCTCCCTCCTGATTCTGGCATTGCCCACGTGGGTCAGTTGTAAGTTAGGAACAGGATGTCTATGAGCTGCCCAACACCCCATGCCCTGAAGGCTTGACACTGGCAACGTACATTTGGAGTAGTTACGGCTGCAGTGTTGCAAAGCCCCAGCACACGGGAAGGTCCATGACAGTGCAGCTCAGCATGTGGATCAGAAGCAGGGCAATGAAAACACTGGAAGATCTTGGGGCGCCTGGGTGGCTCAGTTGGTTAAGCGACTGCCTTCGGCTCAGGTCATGATCCTGGAGACCCAGGATCGAGTCCCACGTCGGGCTCCCTGCTCTGCGGGAAGCCTGCTTCTCCCTCTCACTCCCCCTGCTTATGTTCCCTCTCTGGCTGTGTTTCTCTCTGTCAAATAAATAAAATCTTTAAAAAAAAAAAAAAA
>PITA01029135.1:0-18314 GCA_004023965.1 Spilogale gracilis | reverse complement strand
TAGATTTTAAGGAAATAAAGACAGATGCATACATTTATTAGAAACTGAGTCACTCAGGCACCTGGGTGGCTCAGTTGGTTAAGTGATTGCTTTTGGCTTGGGTCCTGATCCCAGGGTCCTGGGACTGACCCTGCATAGGGCTCCCTGCTTGGTGGGGAGACTGCTTCTCCCTCTCCCTCTGCCTGCTACTTCGCCCGCTTGTGCTCTCTTTCTGTGTCAAATAATTAAATAAAATCCTTTTAAAAAAAGAAAGAAACTGAGTCATTCAAGATGATGTACATTTTTGATGTGACTATTTGCTACATTTCGCCTAAAACTAGGAGATTTTGAGTGTCTTATCCCTGACTGACTTCAGAAGCACAGTCCTTTTGTCTGGATTATCCTTTTATCTATCTATCTATCTATCTATCTATCTATCTATCTATCTATCATCTATCATCTTTCAGTCATCTATCTATCTATCCATCCATCCATCCATCCTCAGGAATGAACCATCAGCACCATCACCTACAGCAAGAATCTGAAAAATGCTTTCCACATTCCCAGGGAATAATGGCAGCTGCCTAGGAATCTCTCCACTCATCCTTAAAATACATACAGATCAACAAGGAGAGAATAAGAAAACTCACTAGAGGCAATCTACACCCATGACTGAATGACATGGCAATAAAAAGGCTTCAATTGCGACAAAACTGTAAGACCTTCACCACCGTTAGAGCCCCTTGTAGGGTCAACTGGCATCTTAGATAAGACTGCTTCACAGCCCAACTTCTCCTTCTGTTCAATGCTGCTTCTTTGTATTCCCTTCCAGAAGTGGTGAACCCAGATATTTCCTCATAAGCCTCCTGTAGTGTATCTCTGTGCTATGGACTGAATTGTGTCCCCTCTCCCACCCCCAAATATCCATGTGTTGAAGCCCTAACCCCCAACATGATTGTATTTGAAGACAGGCTTTTAGGAAGTAATTAAAGTTAAATGAGGTCCTAAAGGCAGAATCCTAATCCAGTAGGAATGATGGCTTTATGAGAAGAGAAGGAATGAGATCTATTCTCTATCTCTGTGTGCACTCACACAGTAATGGTCATAAGAATACACTGAGAAGGTAGATGCATGCAAGTGAGGAAGAGAACCCTTATAAGAACCTGACATTCACAAGCATTGCCTTCTTATTTTACTTCTTTTAGCTGTTTAACTTTGTAAGATGCAATGAGGTTGGATCGAGTTTAAATGACTGTGCTGCCCCTTTTCACATCAAAGAATGGAGAACTACTGACAACGAAGGCCGAGCCTGCCTCTCCCATCTGTCTGGCCGGCAGGGAAGGAAAAGAACTTACATGTTGGTGAAGGAAGAAGCTGGGTGGGACAACAGGGGAATGTAGGGTAAAAATCAAGCTGGTCCAAGGTGTCCTACAGGCTGTAAAACGCAGTTTAATCAGAGTGCCATTTTTTTGTTCAAATGATTTTAATTATTGGAATGCACAATTTTTTTAATATGCAATAAAAAGTTTTAAAACCTGAAAAAAAACAAAAGAACCTGACATTGTTGGCGCCTTGATCTCAGACTTCCAGCCTCCAAAATTGTGAGAAAATAAATTTTTGTTGCTTAATCCAACCAGTCTACAGTATTTTGTTATGGCAGCCAAAGCTGACTAATAACTTCACACCTCAGCATCTGCTTTCCAGGAAACCCAACCTGCAACAATGGCTCTCTACACTACTACTAACTATAAGATCAGGACAAGTTTGTGGTTTCAAATGAAAATAAAAGAACCCGATAAAACAAATAAACATAAAGATTCCAGTATACTTAAAGTGCTTTGTTGAAACTCAAGCTTTTTATTTAGAAAGTATCTTCTCAGCCTGAATTACTGGAAGATAATTGCCTGGTAAATACAAAGCTATTCATCATATTCATGAATTGGAGAGGTTGTTTCTGGTCCCCAAGTTTCTGGCAGGTGGAAATGGAGAGATTGTCATTTGTAGTACATCATGTCCCCAGTGATGCTGAATTGCTTGAAATTCCAAACACCTGCCCTGTCCCCCCGAAGGCTTCTTATTATCAGAATGCAAGACTGCAGTCAGCACTCTGAGGCGATAAGGAGAGCCCACTGAGCCAAGAAAACAACAAATAACTTTGTAAAAGCCTCTGGAAAGTTAGCATTTCCAATCAAATATTTGTCTGCTCTAAGCAGAACTAAATCTGCAGTATGAATAATTAGGGGCAAATAAGGTTTTAATGGGAATGCAGGAGAATCTGAATCTTACCTTGAAATCACCATTTCCTCATGTAAGATTTCTGAGGCAGATTTACCTAAGAATAAATATCAAGAGGAGAAAAGACTAGGCTTCATTATTAAAGATTAGGCAGCACCTGATAGTACACTAAAGACTCTCTGGTATTATAGATTAAATTGACCTAGGCGAGATGGGACTGGAAGCAAAAGCAGTGTCTCCATTTCCACCTTGTGTCCAAACTGAGATTTTAGGATTGTATTTTCTTTAGCTAGAAACAAAGAAAAAAGGAATAAGAGAGTCACACAGAGTATGAGCACACTTACTTCCACACTCCTACTCATGCTGCTGCCTCTGGAAAGCTGTCTGGGAAACCTCCACCCTACACCCTCCAGAAACTTCTACAGCCCTTTAATTAAGATACTCTTGAGTGAAGATATCTTGATTTCCAAAGGCAGAGTAAGTTACTCTTTACTTTGTGCCTTCCACTTTAGATATGTCCTTGTTGCACATTTCAGCTTCTTTATAATTATTTATTTGGTTTTTAGATTTACTAAAGAATGAATTTTTTGAAGGCAGAGACCAAGTATTGCTAATCTGTCAGATGAGTCTAATGTAGGATCTGACAAAAAATAGATATTTTAAAACCAGGTACCTGAAAAAAAAGAAGTGGTATTTAAATAAGATCTCAGAGGAAGGTGAAGATTTTCATTGTTTGAAATGATTGGAAAACGTTCAAGGCAGAGAGAGCAATGTGAGTTATAACAGAAGGGTGTGCTTGTCCATGGCATGTTTATAGGTCAGTGAATTGTGTTATGGATAAAGCAGGACAGTGTGGATTTCATGAAAGTTGAGGCTGGAAAGAAAGTTTAGGGTCAAATGGTGTGTGATATTTTCAAGCAGACACTGCACTGAGTGCACAGCCCAACATAGGGCTCGATCCCACAACCCTGAGATCATGACCAAGAGTTGGACACTCAACTGACTGAGCCACCGAGGTGCCCCTTAAATACTACTACTTCCACAGTCTCATCTTTGCTTTCTTTCCCATAATCTCTTGCTGACCCCTTTCTTTGCACATATATCATACTTTCTCTGCACTGGTTTCTGTTATTTGCTGGGCTACAAACTCTTTGAGGAGAGCAATCATGTTGTACTCCCTTTCCTGGCTAAGGAAAGGGATGCATGTACTAATCTCTGCTTCCATCCAAACTAAATCTACTCCACCCTTTTTTATCTTCTAAGCTACAAATCTGGGAAACATCTTAAACTTCTTCTTGTCAGTTCACCATTCTCTGTATTTCTTGAACTCATTGTCATATTTCATTATCACTATTCTAGCTCTATGCCTTCCCAACTTTACTTTACCTAATGGGCTGCATTTGCTTTCAATCATCTCTTTGCCTATAGCTTCACTCACTCCCACCAAGGCCCCTTCTTTACTCTGGAGCCTTAGAACCCTAAGGGTAGAGACTGTATCTTATTTTATCTTTCTTTTGTGTTAAACAAACACTTCCAAGGGCCTACTGTGGGCCAGACTCTGTTTTAGTTCTAGTGTTGAAGATAGAAGTGCATGTAAGAATCTCTGCACGGCACATTTTGACCTATCGCTAAATTTTCAGAAATATTTAGTAAATGAATTAATGAAAAAAAAGAATGAATATGTTTTTAAGTGTATGGAACATAATCTTTCTCCTTCTTTAAACTCTTCTGTGGTCCACATTTATATAGTTAATTAATTTTCAGCAGTTACCAAAGCAATGGAATGAGAGATGAAAAGCCTTTTCAAGAAATCATCCTGGAAAAGCTGGATATCCATATCCAAAAAAAAAAAAAAATTGACCCTTGTCTTACACCATACACAAAAAAGTAGCTAAAAATGGATCACAGTCCTAAAATAATACAACCCCTAGAAGAAAACACAGTAGAAAGTCTGTTACATTGGAATAGAAAATGGTTTATCAGTTATCACACAGATAGTACAAACACAAAAAGAAATAAATGATATTTCCTAACATTTCAAAACATCATAAAGTAAGTAAAATTATAAGCCACAGACTAGTGAAATATTAACAGCACATATATCAAAAAGGAACTTACCTTTAGAATACATCAAGAACATTCATAACTAAATAATAAGAAGACAAATTATTGCAAATGAGCAAGAATTTAAACAGACACTTCATAAAAGAAATTATAGAAATGGCCAATAAGCATATGAAGAGTGGATCAGTATTACCAAGTATCAGAGAAATGTAAATTAAAAACACAATGAGATACCACTACATATCCATTAGATTTGATCAAATTTAAATGACTGAACATACCAAGTGGTAATGAGGTTGTAAAGTATATATGATCCAATAATTTTTCTGCTGGATATTTACTCCCACCCAAAAGGGGAAAACACTAATTCAAAAAGATAGACATCCATATGTTTATTGCAGCATTATTTATAATATCCAAGACATGAAAGCAACCTAAATGTCCATCAATAGATAATTGAATAAAGATGTGGTACACACACACACACACACACACACACACACACACACAGGAATATTACTCAGCCATAAAAAGAATAAGATCTTATCATTTGTAACAAAAGGAATGGCCTAAATGGTATTATGCAAAGTGAAATAAGTCAGACAGAAAGACATATAACATATGATTTAACTTGTATGTGGAATCTAAAAAACGTAACAAATAAACCAACAAACAAAAGCAGAGACAGTCCCATAACTACAGAGAACAAATCAATTGTGCCAGAGGGGTAGAGGCTGGGTAGAATAAGGAAAGAGAATGGGAGAATACAGGTTTCTGGTTATAGAATGAATAAGTTACAGCACAGGGAATATAGTCAATGGTATTATAATAGAGTTGTCTGGTAACATAAAGTCACTACACTTGTAGTGAGCATAGCCTAAGGTATAAACTTGTTGAATCACTATGTTGTACACCTGAAACTAATATAACATTGTGTGTCAACTATACTTCAATTAAAACAAATCAAAAAGTTAAAACAAAAGATAAAAAGTTGTGAGACACATTCTATTTCTACATATTAACAGAAATAAAAACATGTCTATAGAGACTAATATATAAATGTTCATAGAAGTTTTATTAAATAACTTATAAATTTAAATAATTTATTTATTAAGTAGCCAAAACCAGGAAATAACACAAATATCTATCAAGAGGAAAATAAACAACTGATATATTCATATACTGCAATGGAAGAGTACTAAACAATAAAACAAAATGACCTACTGATACTTGTAACAAATAGATGAACCTCAAAATCATTATGTTGTGAAGTTTCTGGCTAGATCAGTTGGTTGTGTTCAACTCTTGACTTTGGCTCAGGTCATGATCTCAGGGTTATGAGATCGAACCCTGTTAGAGATTCTCTCTTTCCCTCTCCCTCTGTCCCTCCCTCTTTTCTTTCTCTCTCTCTCTCTCTCTCTCTCTCTCTCTCTCTCTCTCTAAAAAAAAAATATTGTTCAGGAGAAAACTATTGGAGTGATGGAAAAATATTTGTTTTCTTGATTGTAGTGATAGTTTTGCAGATATATTAATATGTTAAATTCATCAAATCTGCAGGTATATTAATGTGTTAAATTCATCAAACTTTATACACATGCAATGTATTATACTTTAAATATACTTCAACAAAGATAGGGAAAACCATCAGTGGTTCTCTACCACCAAAGAGTCAAATAAAATCTCTGCCACAAAATTTTCATAAATTAGGTACCTGCCTCATTCTGGCACTTCCCCACATACATTTTATGTTGTGGCAGGACTGAACAGCATTTCAACTATTTAATACCACTCTTTTTTTTGTCACTTGTTGGACCAGTGGTTTTTCATCTGGTGTCCTTTCAGTATGGTAAATCCATTCTCCTGTTCACGTGGAAAATTAACTATTCCTCTCTCAAAACTTGTTCAGAGTCTGACATACAAGATGGGGCTCAATAAATAACTGTCCAGTGTGTAAATGGGCTTAAGTATTACCTTCGATAAGAAACCATCTCTGATTGTCTGCAGGTATCCCCTGGAGTCAAATACTCTTTCAATAATTCACTAATACCAGCTCTATTCCTTATATCTATTGTCATCTTCTACTGCTTTATATGGGGCTCCAAGTTTATTCTCTTTGGGGATTGTAGTCCCTTGGGCACTATTTTAGAATTAGCCTCCAAGACTCCTGTTCTCTGTATACACAAACCTCCCAGTTATTCAATCAAATGTTAATTTAAGTGTTGTGATAAAAGGAGTTTCACAGATGTAATTAAGGTCCCAAATCAATTAATTGTCTTTAAGATAAGGAAATTATCCAAGTGGTTCTGACCTAATCATGTGAACCCACTGAAAGCTAAGAGTTTACTATAGCTGGCTGTAGAAGATGAAATCATAGATGCAAAGTATGAGAAGGATTCAGTGCACCATTGCTAGCCTGAAGATGGAGGGCACCAAAAGGAGAGAAATGTGAGGGGCCTCTAAGTACTGAGAAGAGCCCCTGATTGACAGTCACCAAAGAAGCTGAGACATCAGTCTTACAAGCCCCAGGGACTAAAATTATCCATTAACCTGAATGAACTTGAAAGTGGATGTTTTCCCAGAACCCCCAGATAAGAAATCAATGTGGTCAACACTTTCATTTTCAGCCCTATGATATCCTGAGCAGGGATGCCATTCATGCTGTTCCAGACTTCTGAATTACAGAACTATTAGTCAATAAATAAATATTGTTTAAACCTTGATATTTTCATTCATTATAATACTGCATAAAAATAATACAGGGACATAAATCACATCCTATTTATATAGCACATGGCTGCAAATGTAATATTTTTTTAAAAAGAATGAAAAGAAGGGAGAGAGGAATGAAGGTAAGCTATACAAAGGAACAAAAGAGAAAAGAGAGAGGAAAATATCTTAACTTCCAAAATAGTGGATTTTGCCTTTAGCTAGACATTATCCTTCTATGGAGAGGATATACTAGGATATAGTAGTGGTTGGGTTCCACCTTCAAGAATTCTGATTTAATTGATCTAGATGTGGTTTGGGCATTGGCAGTTTTAAAATCCCCACAAATGATTCTAATATGCAGCCAACATTGATAACTGCTGCTATGGTCATTCCTATTTGAAGTGACTTCCAAGAAACAGTAGCTCTGTCAGGATTAACATCCCTGTGGACTGTGGCTAGATCTTTATGGTAAACCTCCAGAAAGCTTGTCGTTCCTTTTTGGGTACTATTCCACAATTAGCTCTTCCCAGGATGTTAATGGGCCTCACTCTTCACTCATTTCCAGGAGACATTCATTCTTCTCTCCATTCATAGGTTCCTTAGTTTTTGATTAATAGTAATCCCTTGGTAGTTTAAAAATTTCTCAGCTTCTTCCATATTATAGCCTTCTTGGACTCCGAATTTTTCTCTGCAGGATTCTCAACTGCAATCCACAGAGAGAACTCTCATAATGCTCTAAATAGAAATGGTGAATGTCGTTATCTGGATACCACCTTTGACTATCAGCAACATCTAAACATCTTCCTCAGTTTAAAAAATATTTGTTAATTTATTAATCATAGTTCTTTGAGGGAGGGCTTTATGATGAAAAGAAGACTATAACAAAATTCTGAGCTACAATTCTGTTTTTCTGTATGGGATACCTGGCAAGATAATTAGTCACTATTGATGATAGTTTATCATCGTTAAAATAAAGAAGTTTGTAGTTATCTCATACGATTGTTTTTAGACTCATAGTGTGATTATGTAAGGGTATGTTACAACAGCTTAGGGGTGTGTGTGTACGCAAATGCATAGATTGGGAACTCAACCAATCCCCTGGAGTACCTCCATATTTCTGGCACTCTCCCAGGAAATTTTTTACCAAAAAATGAAGGTAAAATATTTCAACAAATGCTGTTCTTGGGGAGAGTAAGAAGAATGGATGAGTAGGATGCTGTACAGGGCATGAGATACCATTTATCTTGGGTTATTGATTCTCTGTTTTTAAAAATATATTATTCATTTATTGACAGACAGAAACACAGCTAGAGAGGGAACACAAGCAGGGGGAGTGAGAGAGGGAGCCCGAAGCAGGGCTCAATCCCAGGACTCTGAGATCATGACCTGAGCCAAAGGCAGACTTAATGACTGAGCCGCCCAGGTGCCCCTGGGCTACTGATTTTTAAGTTCAACTGGTCTTTCAAAGATATCTGAGAGGGGAAAGGGAAGAGGGCATCCACATAAGTTTTAGA
This sequence comes from Spilogale gracilis, assembly GCA_004023965.1. Lineage (NCBI taxonomy): Eukaryota > Metazoa > Chordata > Mammalia > Carnivora > Mephitidae > Spilogale > Spilogale gracilis. Next base: position 9,813 of record PITA01029135.1, on the reverse strand, counting down.
CAAATAGTTTATGAAATGTATTCTATGTGTTAAAACCTAGATAGTTATCTAAATAAATGATCTAAATAAATATGGAGAACAACCATGCAAAATAAGTATTTTTGCTCTCATTTTTGCACATGATAACACTGAAATGTAAAGATAAATTTAAATGTGAGCAAGGGCATCCTGGTGTTAAGTCATGGGCCTAAGATTTCAATGAGTCCTTTGGCCTGCCAACAAATAACACACTTGGTTTGGGTTACCAAACCTTGCCTTGGAATATCATCAAACCAAATGTAATAAAATCAGTCAAGCACTATCTTTAAGGCTGAGAGAGGAAGACAGTGACATTATACAATGGAGAACCCACCATTTCAAATGTGAAAAATAGCAGGGGTGGGTACTCACAACTGGAAGTCGATGGTCAGGAGCGAGAAAAATTTGATGGCAGAGGGATAAGCCACTCGAGTGGCTGAAAGGAAGACTGAACAGAAAGGCTGTTAGGAGAGATCCCCCTTTTGGGGGATGTTGTACCTATATATTACTGCAATTATTCTCAAGCTTGAGAATCCTCTATAAAGAACTTGGGTTTTTTTGCTTGTTTGTTTTAAGATTTTAGTTTTTTATTTGACAGAGAGGAAACACAGCTAGAGATGGAACACAAGCAGGGGAGTGAGAGAGGGAGAAACAGACTTCCTGCCAAGCAGGGAGCCCAATGTAGGTCTCGATCTCTGGACTCCCGGGATCATGATCTGAACTGAAGGCAGACAGTTAATGACTAAGATGCCCAGGCACCCCTAAAGAATTTGTTAAAACAGGGATTGTGGACCCTACCTCCAGAATTTTCTTTTTTTTTTTTTGAGACTTATTTATATTTATTTGAAAGAGACAGAGTGGGAGAGGGGCAAATGTAAGGGAGAAAGAGAGAATCTTGAGCAGATTCCTGACTGGGCAAGGAGCCCAACAGGGCTTGACTTAGGGTCTATCTCACAACCCTGAGATCATGACCTGAGCTGAAACCAAGAGTCAGATGTTTAATCAACTAAGCCACCCAGATGCTCCCAGAGTTTATGATTCTGGATCTAGGTGAGTTCAGGAAATTTGCATTTCTAACAAGTTTCCAGATGTTGATGTTGCAGATCTGGATATCACATTTTGATAACCACTCCACTAGAAACATACAGCTGCATCTGACAAGATAAGCAGATCTCTTCAGAGACTCAGGTCACTGTTAGATAGACTATAGCACTGTTTAAAAGTGTGAGCACTGCAGCTGGACTATCTCATTTCAAAGCTACTATATTACTTACCAGGTGGTTGACCTGGAATAATTTGTTCGATTAATTTTTCCCTTAGTTGAGATGACAAGGAGAAAGAGAAGGGAGAAGGGAAATGCTAGAGGCATAATATTACTGGCATGTAGGAAACCAAGAGCTAGCTATCATTACACATCAGTATGGTAGAAAGGTGATATGGTAATCAGGAGGTGGTCCACACAAATCCCTCTTCAAAGAGCACTTGTTGCTAAGCTGTGGATAGTGCTGCTAGCAGACATATTCCAGATGTCAATCCCTTCAAGGATTGCCTTGGTGTAGAAAGCCACTTTGCCCAAGGTCAAGTCATCCCAGGGACAGCCATATACAATGACTGTTGAGGCAGAAAGAAAAACCTGGTCATTTTTGCCCAGTGTAGGACACTTCTGACCACCACTCCAGTCTAGAGCTTCTTGTGGTGTCAGCTAAAGTTGCTCAACCTGCATGGCAACTTGACCTCTCCCTTTGCTCAATTCTATTTCCTTCCTTCCTTCCTTTTCACAGGGATTGCTCCCAAGGATCCTCCCATACAAATATATTGTATACTAAGCTACATCTCAGAGTCTGCTTCCTATAGAACTCAACATGAAATATGTTGAGTTCTTTGAGGCCAAAAGTACAGGACTTGGTGGAGGGAATGCAAAATAAAATCAAAACCTCAGACCAAGGGAGCCTGGGTGGCTGAGTCGGTTAAACACCTGCTTTTGGCTCAGGTCCTGATCTCAGGGTCCTGATATCAGATCAAGACCCACATTGGGCTCCCTGCTGGGTGGGGAGTCTGTTTCTCCTTTTATCTCTGCAGCACCCCCACTCTCTGTACTCTCACACACACACTCTCTCTCTCTCTCTGTTTCAAATAAATAAATAAAATATTCAAAAAATAAAACAAACAAACAAAAAAACCCCTTAGACTCAGTTCTTGGGTTTGGTATCTGTCATAAAAATTTCTACTGAATAACTGCATCTACTCTTTGCTACTTACATTACTAAACAACATGGATTGTTACACTGAATTATCAAAAAAAGATCCCTATGAAGTTACTGTTAATATAGAGAAAAGGAAACGAGATCTGCAAATGTTAGGTAACTCTTATCTATATCCATGAGAAATAATTTAGCATGAATAAGATCTAGGTGTATCTGATCCTGAAGGCCGAGCTTTCATACATCATAAATTCCTGCTCTGTCTTCTCACCAAATTTAAATGCTAGCAGCATTTTTTCTCACAGGTTGAAAGACTGGCGGCTTGGGAAAGCTTTCCTGATTCAAGCAGGTAAAGTTCTACCTGGAAAGCTGCTGTCTCCCAAATGTTGAGTCACAGAAAATTTTGGTAGTCGTTGGGGCTATGTAATCAAAAGAATAAGTAGAACTCCCCTCTCTATAAGCTTGGGGTGGAAAGGGAATTTATTAGTCATGAAGAGATATTTGATGGGCCCAAGATTTATGAATTTAGTGACCAGTTATATGTTGCTGACTCATATTCTAAAATAAAGTATGTAGAATGGACACTCCAGGCACATGAGCACATTTTGCTATCTGGGGTACAGTGACCCCTGACCCCACATGGGAACTCCTACATTGTTGAGTTGTACGCCGTAGAAGAACAGGGTCAACTTTGGCTTACAGTAGGCAGATCTAAGAGGCTCAGATCAAATGCTAGACTACAGCGTCATTGGCAGTTTACACCAGGCCCACACTCTAATCTTGGTCTTCTAAATAGTACCACTTCAGTGGTGAGAACAGATAGCAAAAGATAAATCCAAAGACAGAAAATTTTCCCTAAAACCTGGGGAAGTTGGCTAAATCCTCCTCCCTTTCTCCCACACTTACCATATGATATAGCCTCAATTCAGTCATTTTTTTCTATTAGGTGTATGGTAGGAAGTAATATTTTATCATTTTCCCATGCTCATAAAAGATGAGAGAAAAAAAATGGATAAGAACACCCCAAAAAATAATTTCCTCACAGAAAACTGAGCTTTTTAATCTCTTTGCTCAGCACACCAAAAATTCCCCAAGTACCATTACCTAATAATGTATTTGAACCAAACCCTTTTATATTGGCACTCTTCCTTGGGGAGAGGGGGAAAAGTAGTGTTTCAGCAAGTTCTAGAAGCCATCAATCTCAAAGGTGACAGAAATCTAAGACATCATTGCCAAGTGACAAGAAACAGCCTCACCTTTTGAAGAAAAGGCAGGTATGAGTCCCGAGTTGACTTGTTTTTCTACTTCTATAGCATCAGTGTTCCCTCACCTCTTTCTGTTCCTTCTCTCTCCTCCTTCCCTATTCCCTCCTTTAACCCATTTTTTCTTACTGCATCTATCATTCCTTTCTTCTTTCCTTATTGCCAGTTGCTTCCTTCCCAAAAGCACTAATTGAGGGTCTCTGAAAAGGAATACTATATAGAGGTTAAGATTAGAGTTAGGATAAGAAGAAAACCTGCTTCACACGTTCAGTGTGGGAGCCAGGACCAAAAACTTAGCCTGGCTGACTCTGTTTCCTCATCTGAAACTTGCCTCCATAAACTGGAAGATTAACCAGGAGAATATGCATAACAGTACAGTACGTGGTTCAGAGAGATGAGTATATTCATATTTGTTATCTCTATTTGGAATAGTAATGACAGTAGTATTGTTATCATTGACTGGACTAGGCATTGCTGATGCAAAGGTGACTGGAACACAGGAGAAACTTGAGAAAGCTGCTTCCTTGGTCCCTCCCTAGCACTTCTCAGCACAATTGTCTCACTAGCAGTATAAGCTATTTTATGATTTGACAGCGATTCACAACACTTGTACACCAGAGTAGCATACTGTGCTTCTAAAACTACATTTACCTGGGCTCCATGTCTCCCCACTACTTCCCCCTCTGAATATGATTCAGTAGTTCTGGGATGGATCCAGGCATTATTATTTTTGATCATCTCCATAAGTGATCATGATGCAGATTCACAAAGGTGCCACTGGAAGTTGACCAAACTAGTATGAGTAATGAATCCAACTGCAACTGGGTGGAAAATCTTCTTTGACATTTTTAATACTCACTTTTACAGTTCTTTTAATCTGCAAGTTATATCCTCATGAGGCATTACAGTGTTATGGACATTGGAGTCCAAAACACTAGGCTTGTTTGCCACCTCTTATATTAAGCTCCCCACTCATCTGTGAAACAAGAATGCTAATTATGTTATGTGATTATTATAAGGATCCAGTAAAATTCATTCATTCCAAGACAAGTATTCACTGAGTGCCTCCTCTATGTCAGATATTGTTTTAAGACTGGAGCATGCAGCAAGGAATAAAACATGTCTCCATTTTCATAAAGCTCCCATTCTAGTGGGTGGGGAAGGAAACTCATAATCCATGTAAAGCACTCAGCAACAGTATCTGACGTATTTAATATGATACTACTTATCACACATATATTTTGTATGCATCCATTATGTGAACATGTTGCAAATACAAAGAACAAGACAAGGTATCTGCTTTTAGAGAGCCTGATTCTAGAAGAATAATAAGTGTATCAGACGCATTCCAATATTTTTTGCAGAGAAGCTAAAATGGTAAGTGCCTCCATTAGTATCTGTTCCACTTCAAGGAACAGGAAACCCAAATAAAACTGCCTTAGATAGTAAAACGGTTTTACTGTATAGTTAAAAGGTTTTTATAGTAAAAAGGTTTTACTTAAAGTCTGATGATAGAATAAGGATTAAACATGGTTATTCAAGGACCTGACTTTGTCTCTCTATCATTCTCTCTGCCAGCTCTTCTTTGTGTATCTGCTTCATCTTCAGGCAGTTCCTCTTACTAGTTACAAAACAGCTACCAAGAGCACCAGACAGGTTTCCCTGGCAGTCACTTCCTATAATCATTGAACAAAAATCCTATGCTGTGTACCAGCTGGACTGCAGATTCCTATATCGAGGACAATGGCATACATTAATTGCTTTAAGACTGTGTTACTTGAACTAACACAGTCCTGACTGACAATTTAGTATCATTCTCCTCTCCAGTTTTCATTTCAGTTAGTTATTGGGGCAGGACAAAATTTAGGATAATCATGGTATTTCTGAGGAGGTGACCACTGAGATAAGAATGAATGTCAAAGAAATATTTAGCCCTTTGAAGATCTGGGAGAAGGACATTTCATGTACAAAGAGGGCAGTACAAACACCCATTTATTACTTTGTAACAAAGTACCAGAAATCACGTGACTTAAACAACAAAAATTAATTTTCTCACAATTCTGGAGGTTAGAAATCTAAGACCAAGGTGTTGGCAGGGTTGGTTTCTTCTGAAACCTCTCTCCTTGGCTTGTAGATAGGATTATCTCCCTATGTCTTCCTATGATCTTCCCTCTGTGTCTATGTTCTAATCTCCTCTTCTTATACAGACATTAGTTATATTGGATTAAGGCCCACTCTAATGACCTCATTTTAACTTGGTTACTTCTTTAAAGCCCCTATCTCCAAATAGAAACACATTCTTAGGCACTGGTGATTTAGGACTTCAATATATGAATGTTGAATGGAATAGAATTCAGCCTATAACAACTGCTGATGTGAAGAAATAGACTTGGAATATTTGAGGGAAAGACAGGCCAATGTGGCTAGAACAGGGTAAATAGGAAAATGTTGGTACAAAGTGACATCAAAGTAGTAGGCAGGGCTCCATTCACAAGGGCCATGCAGGATGTGGAATGTATGTGGATTTTACATCTATTGTTGTTGTTGTTGTTGTTGTTATGCTGTCCAAAAAAACTATGTATGAAGAATCAGGAATTCTATCTGAAAGAAGAAACAACCATGTTTCTACCAAAGGAGTATCATTGCATTTATAGCAATTAAATAATTCTTTCCAACTGTTTGACCAGGTAGAGATTTAGAAGACCACATTTTTAAAAGCCCAGCTGCATCTATTTAAATTGGTTAACTGTGTGAGTAATTTAAAACAAAAATGGGACATAGCAGTTTTTAAGTAACCTATAATACATCCCCCTCCACCATACCCCCTACACAAACTGCCAATCCACCTGTGTTTGGCACATTTCCCTGGAAACTGCCATGCTATTTAACTGGATTGTGTTTTTAACATAGTGATTTAACATTTTCCATGTGGGTTAAACTAGATACAAAAAGCTGCAACAGCTTAGTCATGTAGGTTAAATTTTATGAAATTTTCAGTAGTTTCACTAAGCCATTTTCTTCATAATTTTTAAAGAGATTTATTGCTGAAATCAAGAGTTCAGCTGAGGATGGTACTTGAGACGTGCTTATCTCCTAAGGAGATTTTTTTTCTCCCCAAAATGGCAGTCTAGCTTTAGGCATTTTCTCAACCCTTAGAGAAATAGAGTGATGGAATATAGTCAGAGACCTGGCAGAAGATGTCAATATTGCAGATGTAGAACCAAGAGTCTGATGCTAATGGAGTAGGATGGGAAAGTAGTTGAAAGAACTTCCTAATGCTGGCAATAAGACTACTTATTTCAGAGCATGCCCAGGGATAGCACAAACCTGTCTCTTAAATCAACAGTGTTTAGAAGAAACACACCTGAGGACTTCCTTTCTTCCAACCTCTGACCACCATCTAACTTTCTATTCAATTGTGACCTTGAGGCCCAGCAAACACTGTGTGTGTGTGTGTGTGTGTGTGTGTGTGTGTGTGTGTGTGAGAGAGAGAGAGAGAGAGAGAGAGAGATATTAACTCCTTGTTACTAACAAACCATGAGCACCTATATTTGTCAGAATTATTCCATCAATGTGGAGGCTACCATCAGTTGCCTGTTCGAGATATATCTATGGGCCTCCTATAATTACTTCTCTCTGGGCTTCTATTTTGACCATGAGGATATGACTGTGGAGGGTGCCCAGAGTCTCTTGAGGATACACTCTCTACCAGAACACACAAAAGTTGCACCCAGAGTGGAGCAAAACGATGGATGCCATGGAAGCTGCCATGGCCCTGGAGAAGAACATGAACCAGGCTGTTCTAAATATGCATGCTCTGTTTTATGCCCACATAGATCCCTATCTCTGTGACTTCCTAGACAGACACTTGCTAGATGAGCAGGTGACACTGTGAAGTCAAATAGAACCTGACTAAGCTCTGCGTGCTGGCCAATCCCCAGGCTGGCCCGAGTATCTCTTTAAAAGCAGAACTATAAGCCTCTAAAAATCAACAGCCTTTGAGGAGTCCCTCTGCATCCCCTGGTGTCAGAGCTTCTGCTTGAGCCTCTCCCTGCAGCCCCTCGGCAGCTCTTTAACCACACTCTGCCAAAATGTGGGATCAAATAAAAATAATAAATATTTTTGCAGCAGGAAAAAGATAACAAAAAGATGGTGATTTCTAAATCACCTGCAGAAATTTTTTAAAAATACAAATTCAAGTCCCATCTCCTGCCCATTCCAAAGTTTCTGATTCCACTGGCCCTGGAGTGAGAGCTGGAAATCTGTATTATTTTCAAGCATCCTAGGTTATTCCCATCTTGTCCACTTTGGTAATCATTTCTTTCCAGCAGTGAACAATAAAGTATGGTCCCCGAACAACTTGCAAATGATCAACTAGAGAAACTGCTAAAAATTCAGATTCCTGGCTTCCCGTTCTGTCTTGGTATACCACAAAATAGGGCTAGAGCAACAGGAATCTGAATTTTTGACAGGCATATCCTGGGAAACACAAAACTGAAAAATTTTGCCATGGAGTTGTATTCATTAAGCAACCTGCTTTTAGAAGTGAGCAGTGGAAACCCAGAAAAAAAATTAGGTGACTTGCCCAAAGATACAGTATTAATCCAGTGAAAATGTCCACTTCTTCTTGGGTACTCTGGGAACAGGACTCATTTGTGCTCAAAAACATTTGATGAGTATGTTTGTAACTAGCCATCTTTAGCTGCAATAGGGAATAAAAAAGTAATAAGAAGTAGAGGTCCTTCTCAAGGAGCTCAGAAAAGTCAAGCTCAAACAGAGAAGCCAGGCATACTCTAATGAAACAGAGAAAAATTTAAGGCAATGTGAAATGAACTCCATTTGTGAAAAATGTAAGGCAATGTGAGATAAACCACATATAAAATTCTGAAAACTATTCCTATAGGAATTCTGAAGAGAGGGAAAGAGAAATGTATGTGGTCTAGGCTAGTCTTGGAAGACTTCCTAGAAGAACTGATACTTGAGCTCATTTTCTGGATAAAAAGCAAAGTGAAAATGGCAGCATATTCTACATTTGGGGAGTACAAGAGAATAGTGATGGACACCAGGTACAGATCAGAATGAAAATTCAATGAGTTACTTTCAAAAAACTGTCAATTACTCACCTAAGACTATCTGTTCTCTCCTTTGTTTTCTCATCTGTAGAATATAAACTATGAATGATATCATGTCTGAATATGCATAATAAAAGCCTAATGGGATCAACAAATATTAGTCCAACCCTCTATTTCTCCTTCAATATGAAGACAGCAATCAAATATAATATGAAACTATGGTCTCTTTACTTGTCCCACAGGCCAGAAAGAAGATGGTCTATCAATCTCATAATTCTCCAAATGATTTTGAAAAGGTTTTGCTCTAGCAAACTATTTTATTACTTTTTAAGTATTTTATAATTATGTGTCTGAGTGTTCTAAATTACCATCTTCAAAATTTAGATGGACTTGGAATGGAATAATTCCTTCAAGATTTAAAATTAAAGTGAAAGGGTGTGACCAAGACACTCTTATACTAAAAAAGATGTTTACTGGATGAATTTTGTATATATATATCATATTATATATGTATTATATATAAAATATATGTGTGTATAAAATTACATTAAATAAATATTTTTACATAGATATGTAAAGCCTTTTAATCTCTGGTGTTTTTGATTCTTACAGGATCTCTCAACCATCTTAGGTATTTGATTTCTTTAGATGTTTACTATCAACTTCCTCACAAATAAGAAGATCCTGGGATCTACAAATTATTAACAAATCAGCTACTGGTATAGCTCTGGGGGACATCTATAGTGACCAGACCACTTTAGACCCATAAGATAGTCAGATACAATGAAAAATGCAGGGACTGTGAAGTGAAAGAGAACTCTGCTTGAAACCTGGCTCAGCCAAATCTTCTGGCAGTGTTATCTGATCATGGCACTCTAACATTCAGGTATAATAAGTACAAGAAAAGAAAAATGACACATGTGCTGCAAGGTTGTGTTACCAGGAACCATTTTCCTATAGCACAATACTACATGTGGTACTCAATAAATATGTGCAAAAGAGAGAAAGGGGGGACAGGGAGAGATAAAGAAATAAGAGAAGATAAGGATAAAGAAAAAGAAAGTAGGGGCGCCTGGGTGGCTCAGTTGGTTAAGCGACTGCCTTCGGCTCAGGTCATGATCCTGGAGACCCGGGATCGAGCCCCACATCGGGCTTCCTGCTAGGTGGGAAGCCTGCTTCTCCCCTTCTCAGTCCCTCTGCTTGTATTTCCTCTCTAGCTGTGTTTCTCTCTGTCAAATAAATAAAATCTTTAAAAAAAAA